>KL647289.1:6690087-6869905 GCA_000727475.1 Sarcocystis neurona | reverse complement strand
CTCATCTCCCTTCGTCGACTCGGGGGCAGCTGCGACTGGTGTACTTGTCCCGTCCACTGCTGATCCGTGAGTTGCTGCTGCAATTGTTGCAGTTGACTCCTCAACCGTTGACGCCTGAGCTGATGTTGTGGCGCTTGCGGCGGGCCCCTCTACCGTTGATGCGTGAGCTACTGCTGCGATTGTTGCATGGGGGTCGTCACCTGTTGACGCCCGAACTGCTGCTCCTGGTGCTGCTGTAGCTGAGGCTTGAGCTGCTGCGGCTGGCGCGGCTACGTCCCGATTAATCTCCGTCCACTCGCCTTCACCGACTTCTGATGTAGCCTGGTAAGCATCTCCCTCAGCAGGCCTTTTACGCTTTCCAACCGCGGATCCTCCCAACAGAAGATCTGCTATTGGCGTGCTTCTGACTGACCCCGTGGTGTGTTCTACCGTGGCTGCTGCCGGTCTTTCTGTTGTTTGTGGTTTCGCAGAGTTCCTCCCGAGAGCTTCCACGCGCGGTGCTGTTGGAGGTTCACCCGCGGCTGCAGCAGGAGCGGCAATAAACGGCGACGACGGCTTCTTTTCTTCGGCTGCTTCTGCTGCTGATGCACCTTCCACAGAACAAGAAGAATGCGCTCCTAAAGCTGACCCGTCCGTGTCTGCGCTCCGAGTTGCTGCTGTTTTCTGCAAAGATTCCCTGCGTGACGAGAAATTCTCCTCCGTCCGACGGCGCGTCACACTGCCGCCTGCTGCTGCTGGTGCACCTTGAACATTGCAACCCGCCCCCGCACTTGTCTGCGGTGGGATGCAGCTGCGATCTGCTGGGTCTCCTGATGAGCGGTCTACTACAGCAGCATCAGAAGCTGCCCCACCGGGCGCGTCGTGACAGCCATCAGCAGCTTCTGTTTGATCCGCGTGTCTGCAGGATGCTGCCGCCCTTGCTGTATGCCGTGAACTGCTGTCGCCGCCGCATTTGCTTTTGCTACTCTTTCGGCTGCTCCTACTCTTGCTGCAGTCACCGTGGCGAACACGTCTACCGCCGCTGCTGCTGCTGTCCTTCCTTCGGTTGCTGTCCCTGCGGACAATTTCGGGGTTGCTCCTGTCGGTCCTGCTGCTTGTGCTGCTCATGTGTGATGCCTCAGCTGCCGGGTCTGTCCCGGGGACACACGATTCCACCCTTCTCCCACCATTACGTGACTCCTTCGCAGGAAGACCTGCTCCTTTTGCTGCCTTCTGCTGTTTGTCCGATCCGCTTGCGTCCGACTGTGCTGTTGACAAGCGTCGCTTTGCCTGCAAGTCTTGACGTCCGAGTTCCTGCTCTCGCAGCCGATCTTTGTGCAGCGGCTGCGGTTGCTCCTGTCGCTGCGGGCCTTCTGTCAGGGCAGGCAACTGATCTTTCGATAGATGCACCTGCTCTCCCTCGGCCTTCTGTACGTCCTGGAGTTGCTTTTCACGCTTCTGCTGCTCCAGCTGCTGCTGTTTCTTCGGCTGCCGGTGTCGCTCCTGCCTTCTTGGTTGATGCGACCCTTCCCCCCTCTGTCGCTGCTTTCGCGGCTCCTCCGGCTTCTGTTGCTGCTGCTGGGGCTTCTTCTGCATCTGCTGCGGCTCCTGCTGCCGCTCTTGCTGCTGTTCCTGTTGCTGCACCACTTTCGACCGCTCCGGTGGCGAATGCTCTTGGGTTGGCTGCTGTTGGGTTGGCTGCTTTTGGGGCGGATGCTCATGTTCGTTCTCCAGCAGCTGTTGTTCCGGCGGCTTCTCCTCCAGTCTACGCTGATGATGTGCCTGCACGCCCAAAACTTTTCGCTGGTGCTGGTCCTCCTCCTTCTCCGCCGCTGCCTGCGGAAAATCCGACTCCCCGCGCCCAGGAGACACAGCAGCTTCTGCTGCGTTCCCCACGCATTTGTCCCCTGCTGTCGCTGCTGCAGCTGCTGTCGGCCGCATTGCCCGCGACGATAATGTAGCAGCAGAAGCGTGAACCAGTACGGAATGTTTATCAGCACTGCAGCTGCCGGTGAATTGGGTCAGCTCCGCCTGACTAGTGGCCTCCTCCCTTGTCTGTTCATTTCTCTCCGAAGAGTCAACACACGCGGGCGATCCCTGCTCTTGTTCCCGTCTCGTCGCAAGTGTTTCTTCGGTTTGCTGTTGTGTCACATCACTGTACGCTTCTGGCGTCTCCCCCGTCAATCCTCCTGTTGCTGCTGCTGATGGTTGTTGCTCTGCTTCCCGACACCGTGTCGCCTGCTGCTGCACTTCCTGCTGCAGCGGATCCGTATCCACCGACAAGCACCCAGACCCCGTCGGCGGCCACATCTAAGGGCAAGCTGGAGAGTGCCTGCTGCCGCTCCTCCTGCAGCTGTCTCCCCTGCACCTGACGAAATGCGGCAGCCGCTGTCGGCGCTGCCGGCAGTGTCGCTGCTTTGACGGTGTTACTGCTGCCGTCGTTTTTACTGCTGCGCCTACTTGACCCGAGTACCAACGTGCGCGTAGCGAGACGCTGCCAGCATCTACTCTACAAGAAGCGCAGACGCCGCAGCTGTTCCTGTTGCAATCGCGTGTGAGTTGGGCGAGTCACTCCCGCTGCTGCAGCTACTGCAGTAGAGGTAACGTGGTATCCTGTGGGGCACCGCCAGCAGAGACCTCTGGCTGATCGTACAGTAGCCAGATGTACCTGCGCTAGCACGCAGAGGCGAAGACAAATATATTTCCAGCGCAGCAAGCGAGGCCGTACAGCGGGCCAGCTAGTGGACACGGGCCTGTCTCGCAGCCCGTACCATTCCCGGTTCCATGTAGCTTCTCGCGGCTCCAACACTGCGTCCGAAGGAAACGGGCTCGCGTTTGCCTGCAGAGCAGCAGGACAGTTGCTCCTGTAAGGGTTGCACGAGGTGGAAAACACGTGCCCTCCTCTGCTGCCAGTCGGGAAGGAGTAGCTACGCGCTTTTCAACAAATCGTACCGGTTGCCGCCTGCCTACGACTTCTTTCGTTGGCACTGGTTGCACGCTGTCTTTGCTAATGCAGTGCTCAAGGTCTTCAGAAGTCTCTCAAACTGAAAGCGTCATTTAGACACACGCCCCCAGCAGCACACGATTTCTGCAGAGAACATCCCATAATACCGCCTCGTGAAGGAGCAAACTGTGCGCTTTCAGCCCGGGTGCGCAGTGACTGCCTGCTGTAGGGTGGCGCGACATTTCCATTAGTGGCACGCTCGCTTCTACAACCCTTTACAAGCACACTTGGTAGTGTCCCAGCTTTAAAGCGGCCTGCGGGAGAAGAGTCGAACAACGTCTGCACGACGCAGCTGCTTGTGCCCAACGCGAAAACCCCACAATACGGGAAAAAAGCGAAAAGCAAGAGGCTGGGGGGCAACCACAGAGCATATACACACGGCTGGAGTGTGGCACAACCGGGAAACGCTGCTCAGCGCTGCAGACGTGTGCTTCCACTGGAGTTGTCACACCGCATTCGAGCCTCGCATGCACGTACACGGCGCAGACCCAGTTTGGCTATGCTGCGTTTCTCGCGTTCCCGCCCCTTCCCGATAGCGAGCAACGCGTGCCGATGACGAGTGCTCATGACTAAGTAAGGCGGCCAGAAATGGCGTTTCAAGACAAGTTGGCTGCGCCACAAAAACACACGGTTATGGTGTACGTACACCACACACCTGCCGACGGCCGCAACGGCGCCGGGTTAGGGGAGAAGAAGCCTCAAGGAGTGAATCCTCCTCGCATCGGATGTTCCTCTGTTGACATTTTTGCGGGCAAAAAGGGAGTCAGCCGCCCTGTGCGTTTGAGTACCTTGACTCCGTACACCGTCCAGTATGCGAAACACACCGGAACGAGGCACAGTAGAATTTTGACTTCGAGTCTGCCACAGAAGTCGTCAATAAAACGTAGAAGTACGTGCTGGGTCCATGCGAAGAGCGACACGGAGAAGAAACGCGAAGAATCCGTTCTCTGAGGTGCACGCGCGGGAAATGGAAGCAGACCAGGAGATTCGTCATTGAGAAGCCCGCTCCAAGAAAATGAAACAACTGAAGAAACGGCGACGGAAAAGACCAGATTACACAATGTCTTTTAGTGCAGTGTCTCAGCAGCCGACACAACACGCCATTGTAGACGCGAACGAGCAGCTGCGAGACAACTAGACACTTCGCAATTGTCGATTGCTCCCATGTCGGGCAGCAACAGAAGACGGGAATCGCTATAGTTGTTCCTGCATTCTCTGTGCAACGATAGTAACTGCTTCTTACGTTAGAGTTATTCGTACTTCTGTTGCTGCTCCTCTAAGCGTGGATGCTGCTGCCACCGCTGCTGCGGGTCATGCTACTATTAAGAAGCCCCTGCCCAGACCAAGCCCAGCCTCGCCAGCTGCACGGCCGTACGGGGCCGAGGCGACACACGGGCCCCAGGCGTTGTCTCCCTCCTCGTTCAGGCGAAGCTACTGCTTTTTTTTGCATGCAAGTGCCAGATCTCGTGGCCGCAGACGAAACAGGAGCACCAGACAAGTAAGCGCATACGCGGTGCTGCTGAAGCGTCATCGATCGCGTGCGAAAGATGACACAGCGGTAGCAGCAGCGGGAGCGGCAGGGATTGAGGCACTCCGGTGGTCCCGTCGGTTTGATTTTTGCTTTGGCGGCAGCCGCTGCGGCAGGGAAAACGGCAATGATGTCGCACGGGGAGAGGTAAGCGGAAGTGCATGTTAACCGCCTGCAGCCGCTCCCCTCTGCCAGCGGCAGTGCTCGGTCCCTACGCACGCACGAGTCAGCTGAATCCATCAAACTGCTTTCCTTCCTATCAACGAGACGCGAAAACCTACATCCGGGGGCTCCATCTGCGTCCGTTCTTATGGCTGCTGTTGGCTGCTCCTACTGGCATTACTTTGCTATGGTGCTCTGCGATTCCTGCTGTAGCTTTCATAGCTGCCGGCGTGGCTGCTGCTGCTGCTGCTGCGGCGGCCGATGCTGCTGTCGCAGCGACTACTCCA
The DNA here is from genome assembly GCA_000727475.1 of Sarcocystis neurona. Classification (NCBI taxonomy): domain Eukaryota; phylum Apicomplexa; class Conoidasida; order Eucoccidiorida; family Sarcocystidae; genus Sarcocystis; species Sarcocystis neurona. Next base: position 6,864,945 of record KL647289.1, on the reverse strand, counting down.
CTGGCCACTAAAGCACGTGCTGCCCCTACCGCTGCGCGTGCGGGTTCTTGCGCTAGAGCAACTGCATGCACCCGTCCAAAATACAGGAACTTCGAGAATTTGACAGCGCTGGTCTGGTGTGATCCCCGTCGCCCATTTTTCGCTGCATGTCGAGGAATAGTCGAAGTCGAAGCCCACCGAGCGCTACAGCGGCCAGACAGTGCTCCACAGTACTAAATAATTGCCATCCGCCCAGCTACTACTGTGCGTGTCACGAGAATAGCTTTTCGCGTGCAACGTCGGAAAACATTTTACCTGGTTGATTTAGCGATATTCACCTCTCGTACACGTACTCCGTCTAGGCCGCGTGTGCAAGAAGCATGCCTAATGGTGGAGACGCGCGTCCGCATCCACAATGTGCGTCTCACTCGCGAATGCATAAATACAGAGAGGAAAGCAAGCAGATGTTCTCCGTACCCGATGGATCTGAAGAGCGTCACAGAAGTGGACTCTGGACTCCCTGGCACACAAACGCTAGGCGTGGTGTGGATCAACAGCAATGTGTAGAGGGCGCACGTAGCGCTGACACAAATCGTGCTTGCATGCCCGTGAACCGTATGTATTCTCTGCATATCCACACACGCATGGGCGTACACACGTACATTTGTGTCAAAAATATGTTGTGTTATCCACATACACAAGGATAAGTAAGCGTACGCATCACTGACAGCGTGTGGATACTGTGAACGCAGTCACATATATCTGTACGTATATATACGTATATATATGGATGTTAATTATCTCCAAGCGAGGTTCACGGTGGCTCTAGTACAAACGTCTTCGCATGCTCTTGAAGAGTTACCCTATGTTTGGACGCAACGCTCCCGCCGGTGTAAATAAGGCATCTCCAGGCTCCGCTATAGTTCAGCCTCCGCTGTGCCCTCCGCCAGAAGAACCACACAACTCGACAGAGTGTTCGTACGTAGCTGTACGTGTTCCTTGTAGGTGCAAAAGTGTCTCGGCAGCGAAGAAACGGGGCCTTAAATGCAGTGTATTGCATGGGTGCGCAAATGTGCTGAAACGCTGGTCTAACGTGACTGTGCGTAGGACAATAAGGACACGAGGAAGCACCCACAAGGACAACATGTATGTTGCAAGAAGGTTGAGAAGATGAGAGAAGCCCTCGACGGCTTGCCAGACTTATTCGCGTTTGTGAATTCTTTGGTCTTGCACGTTTATCTCGCGGACCCGCCTTTATTCTTCAACACACGTTGCCGGTGTTGATCAGACGCGTACTTAGTAGATACGGTACTGGGCAAATCAGATAGAAGTGAAGGCAATATTTCGATTACGGGGAAAGCGCTCCTCAAGAGCTCCGCACAATGCTGTTGCGTACACAGGTGGGCCCGAATATCGCCAGGAAGCACACATGTAGCATACGTCTACAAACCTATATGCATGTATACGTGTACACTAGTGAGTGGCGTATTCATATTATTGTTCCGAAAGATACTTCAGCAAGGCTGCAGCAGACGCAGGTTACACTGGTCAACGGCCAGCTGCTGAAGACTATCAAGCGTCACCTGCAGGGTACTTCAGCGCACAAGGGCCTGCACACTTGAGAAACACTTGGATTCCCTAGAAGAGACAGCACTTGCATTTCTCTAGAAGATGTGGCATTTTCGCAGGATACCAAGTAGCAGACGGTGCGGCGCTCTCCTTCCAGACGACTCCTCCCTTTGTTGAACCGATACCCTCTGCCAGTTCTGCAATTTAGCTGCACACGTCGAAGCTGCGCGAATGCACGTGTGCTATGTACGCGGTCGGAGGGGCATAGGACGTCCAAAATGGAACTGGGTGCTACAGGAACTGAACGTCCGCGCCCACGCAGCGTGACAGATCCAAGAGCCCTTTAAAATCTTGTGAATGAGACATATGCACAACGCAACCTTTTCACAATGAAGCTGCGAAGACACTCACTGCAGAGTACACCGAACGCCAGCACAGGACGGGAACTACGCCTAGCAGTCTGCAGCGGGAGCAGACCGCTAGGCACGCGTGCGGGACAGACCAGTCCAAGCGTGCCTGCGCGCTCACGTAACACACGGCAGTAGGCCGGCCTACACACACATGTAGGCCTACTTTGATACATGCATGGAAACGACAGAAATAGCTCGCACACGAGTGTGCAGGACGGCGAAGGGTTGTGCGGCGAATAAATTTGGATTACGCAACAGAGAATCACCGCTGCCCTGTATTGCCATTCTCTGGCAAACACAGCAGAAACACGAAGCCGATAATAAAGTGTTGGCCATTTTCTTAAAAGAAGATAGCCAAAGACAACGTTGTCCCACCTTGGCATCACATCAGCGTCCCTTACGTAGGCCTCCTTCGATGCTCGTCATCACGGCTCCTTCAGAGATTTAAATCCCGCGCGTACATAAGTGTACGTGTATATATATATATATATGTATATAAAGAGGCAGGCATATGTAAATACACCAGCGCACACTGGTACGCTTCTTTTTCTGCTGAACTCGCAAGTAGTTGGTAGGCAGCAGGAATTGACGGGTACTCGGATGAAAAGTTACATCCGTTTACCCACGCTCGTGGAATCGAAAGCAAACAGCTGCCTCTTCGATTACGATGTGAAATGAAGGGTGCCCCGGCTTTGCACAGGGACTGCGTAGCAGAATCCCATATATTTATTTGATGCAGTGTGTACCCTCACCCGTCCGCTGCTGCTGCAAAGCCGAGGCATTGCTTCGGCTGCTGCTGCTGCTGCAGAGTCGTGACAGAGGAGAACTGCTGCCGTGACTGCCGTGCCTGTCCTCCTCAATCAGCAACAGCAGAAGCAAGGTCTGCAGGGCCCTGACAACGGTGTGTTTCTCAACGAGTTTCCCCTTTCCCTGGAACGCGGAAAGACGGCTGATCAACGGCCGCAGCAGCATCGCCGATAGCAGCGCAGTCCCGCAGCGTGGCGCCGGCCGCTTCGCAGGCTTCTGTAGACACAATACGTTGCCAGTTTTGTCCTGCAGGTCCCCGACGCTTTTTCTTGCGGCCATAGGCGTGCGCCACTTGCAGTAGCAGTCGTGACGGAAACGCCGGCGCTTCCTCAATCTCGTCTCTGCGGCCGCCGCTCGTCCACATACACGAAAACAGTATCAGCGTGTGGACGCGCACAAATGCTTACGCGTGTGCAAAAATACACAGGCGCAGGCGTAGAGGCACGCTTGTTACAGAACGCGTCGTGCCAGGGCAGGCTACCATACATGAACACATAAGTGCAGAGAACAACGTGTACTCTCCAAGTAAATGGGTACAATGTGGTAGGCCCACTCGCACACGTGTACACGATCGCGGAGACACCCGAACATCAACAAACGGATGGGTAGGGATACCGCATACGTGCTTTCTGCGGTCACAAGGGCGTCAATTCCTGACCAAATGAATTCCCCAGTTCTCACCGCCTGTTGAGATCCATGCCGACGTTCCGGATTTACTGGACAAGCAGATCGTCGTAATATATCCACCGATTCTACATGTATATATACATACATATGAACAAACCCCTAAACGGGATAATGCATTCAACGGTACACGTCGCAAGCTTCTTCGCACTGAGGTGTAACTCTGCGGTCATATTCTCCATTCTGTCGCCTGCTGCTATCCGGTAATTATTCACTTCTTTGCATGATGCAGCGCAGCTTGATCAGGAAAATCCGAAGTAATATTGCACCAGTTGGTCTTTAAAATGATGCAGTACAATGCTACTTGCTCACACACAAAAACTCTGGTGCCCCCAGTGCAACGTCAGTATCCTGTCTAGATACGCAGTTGGCTGCGAAGGTGAGTGAAAAAAGTTCTCCGTTCTCCGAAACGATGATACGGAGTAAGTGCGATCGAAAAAGGACCTATTTCTTGCGCACAGTTCTGCTTCACGCTAGTGACTGCTTCCTTCATTAGCTTCTCATTATCCACTGGTGAGGATCAGTCACGCCGCATTCCCATGTACGACAGCAACGAAACTCGTTGACATAGCCAGCCCTGCATTCTTGTAACATATATACTCCCGTACCCCTTCTACCGCAACTACACGGACGTGTCCGCTACGGAGTGCCCTTCTCAAGTACGCAGTGGGAGAAATCTTCATCAACCACAGTGCGATAATGCGTGGACCCTACCAACATCGCTACCGTGGAGACGGCACGCACGCTCAAAAACAGTTATCAGCTGGTAACCACGGCAGAACGTGCGCTCAACGTCGCGATGCGCGGCTGTAGAACCGGCCGTCAGTGAACCAGCTCAGTGGAGCAGCGGGAGCATCCTATCGCAGGAAGCAGAGAGTCTCATCGGCACCGAAGCTGGACCGGTGACCGAGAATTCCCCTGCAGCAGCGCTCGCGCCACACCGCCGTGAACGTGCAGCTAGGAGCCCTTGCCTACGCAGGTCTCTCACCTGGGGAAAAAAAACTCCAGCACGCGAATGTAAATCCAGTTCAGGATAATGACAATGCAAAAAATTTTCCCACTGACAGGTCCTAGTTTGTATGCGTTTCGCAGGCGTTGGACGACTGCGCTAGCAGAAGGAAGCGGAGGTGGGGACGGCGGCAACTGCAGGCAGCCGCAGCAGAGCGGGGGCCTATTGCAGCAAACGCAGAAGCATTTTTCTTCTTCGTCTGAATCGTGGGAGGCTGCTCGGCCCCCCTCGCTGTCGCTGCTGGCGCATCCCCCGTCGGAGCTGGTGTGCGCGCTGCCACAGCCAACTTCACAAGCGGCCCTGTCGCTGCTGCTGCCGCGGCGACGGCTGCTCGCGCAGTGTTGCCTCACCTTGTATCTGCTGTTGCTGCTTCTGCACCAGGACCTCTCCCTACCAGTATAGCTACGACGGGAGCACCTGCTGCCGCTACTAGCACAGCTGTGGTCGTCGGCGAGGTTGAGTGAGCCAGTGCTCCGGCGTCTCCCGCTTCGGTTGATACGTTCACGAGGAGTGCAGTGGTCTCCAACGCTCCCTTCGCTGCCGCTGCAGTCCTGAAGTTGCGTAGTACCAACGCTGTCGCCACTGCTGGTGGGGCTGAGACAGTACGGCAGCGGCCGTTTCTGCTGGTGCACACAGGTGCACCCTGGAACGCAGGCGCAAACGTTCGCTCCGCGCCCGTGCGTGCCCTTTCCAGTAGAACAACAAGGAGGATACGGCAGACCAGGAAACAGCACCGAGAAGTACACTCGCTCCTGCAGAGGCAACCACATTGAACAACCGCGCACGCTGCAACGCGCAGAGAGGCATTGCCGTCGACTCACGAGACGTGAAGTAAAACGCGTTCGCAGCACACGCTTCAAGGAACCGTCACGCACGCGGTAGCGGCCAACGCAAGCGTAGATACGATTCCTGCCTCAATACTGCTGTACACACTCATACAGCGACACAGGCATGCACGGCACTGAACACGGGAATTCCTGCGTCCGGAGAGATCGGACGAATGCCACGACGCGACGCCTCGACGAAGATCGCAACAACAGACGGTGTCAACATACCAGCAGCCCAGCCTTTCCCATCACAGCTACGGAAAGCGACACCAGCAAAACAAATACATCAGAGCTGCTAGATAGACGTGACCAGCAGCCACAAGCAGAAAACGAAGTGAGCCCGAAAATGGGAGAAGTCTCCCAGATTGCTAGATCGGATTTTCTCTTGCTCACCGTCCTTGCAGCGACGTCCTGCCAACTGTACATGCGCTGCACCTGCGAATGCATCACCACAAATGCACAAAAAAGCGCAACACACCTGGACCTCCGCCACAGCAGCTGGACGTCAGCACTGTGGAGGACTTGTTGTACGCACAAGAAAGCCACACGTCTGTATGGGTTGTCAGTGTAGACGTAAAAAGACGGAATTGTGTGCAGCCGCCTGGCACGCATGTACAGAGATCAAAAAGGGAGTCAAATGACGGGCCCTTCACCTCAACGCTATGAGCTTGGCAGATCACACGCCACCGCTCAGATGGTAGACTGGGCAGCCGCATGTTCTTTATGGGCCACCAAAAGGCGGCATCTCAGGTTCGCTCACATTAGTGTACTTGTACCACCACACTTGCTTCCATGTTCTTAGCTGTCCCCGCGGCGCAGCCAATGCTCCAGCGATCAAATCTGTGTCGTTCCGCGAAACAGGAAACCGCCGGGACAGCAATGCACGAAGCAGACCTGGGATATATACACGGACAGCCCAGGTAAGAGACTGAATGCGCGTCTGACGTATCACGCAGGCGGTATGTGGAATGCGCAAATCATATACGGGTATATATACATGTGTATATTTACAAACGAAGATGCGTGCGGACTGCGCACGGCTGTGACGCGTAATGTTGCACAGCAACTCCGCAGCGGGCTCAGCGCTGAAAAGACCGCTGAGTTCAGTTTCAGACTCCAGCACCGAGCCGCGTTTGCATACTTCTGCGGCAGAACACTTACTAGTTGAAGACGCCAAGAAGACGCGACGCGGCAGGAAGATGACGCACTCAATAGCCACCCCACATGAAGCCGAAAGGGAATGGAGACGAATGCTGCCACAAAAGGTCACACGACGATCGCAACAGCAGCCATACTCTTTACAGTTTTACCTGCCGATGGAAAGAGAAAGGATCGACGCGGTGAACGACAGCTACAGCTTCCTCTACTTGCTTCGTCACGGCGAGCGAGTCTGGCTCCGCCAGCAGGACCATGTGCGGCGGCAGCACCTGCAGACGATGCACACGTGAAAAAGAACTGCTTCACACATGCAGCTCTAGATCTCGGCAATGCGTATACCAGGCAGTCTTTCTGACGTGATTATAAGTCGCGGGTACTCTTGACACGCAACCTCCACGAGTGGCACCGTACAGTAAGGATCCGCGGCTAGGGGTGGGTGACAGATCCTGCAAGGACGGCGATTTATGGACGTGGCAGAATACACATCACAATCTCTCAATAACGCGTGTTGGCAATACTTCAGTAACAATGCCATCAGCTCCTGGGGGGCTCAGAAACCTTGTACCACATCATCGCATGTTCACACATGCATACATATGTATATATATGTTTGTATGTACACACGTATGAACAAACGTGTACGTATGTACCGACGCAGCATGGCCTGTCAAGTAGTCGACGTCCGGAGTCCGTGGCATCTCATATACGTTCATTATCGCAACATTGGGATACGTCAGGAGAAGGGTGCTGAAAGAAACGCGGCAAAATAGTCGGAAACGAACAGAGGCATAGAGTACAATCTCATAAACACTGGCGTTGTGCACGTATAACGGGCGCGCACGCATCTGACTCTCCCGCATACGATATAGCCGCTTCGCCGAGTCGAAGAAAACGCTTCTCTGGACGGCAGCACGGAAGACCTGGCAGTAACAAAGATTACTACACGTAGACCTGGTCGACGCCACAGAGAAGAAACAGCGGCTTCTAGCTTATCAGGTCTGTCAAGTATCCTGCAGACGCATCCGCGCGATGTAAAAATCAAGTCACACGCACTCCAGCTCCTCTGCACAGACGGGCAGTACTTCAAGAAGATCTTCGTCAGGTCCAAATCTCGTGCAAGTGCACGCGCGTACCTCTCTCTACATGCGCATATATATATATACATACGTGTGTCTCAGTTATAAGTTTACGTGCGTACATGCACTAGGGACCTACGCACGCACGCTCGTACGAAGTCTCATGTAGATGAAGACTGGCGGGCAAGTACCAGTATCAGGCAGCAGAATTACGCGATTCGGTGTATCGTCACGCGACTGTCGTCTCCCGCCTATCTGCAATATGCAAAGTCACTCACGGATTCGTGAGAGTGTTAGCAGCAACCGCCCTCACTTCAGAAAGTTACCAAGATGGGCTTTTCCCTCATGTCTGTATGTAAGTAGTGAACGCCGGTGTGGCTGACCGTCCACACACATCTGGACACCTGCATACATATATATGCCTGCTTTTGTGTACACACATATGCACTGATCACGTAGCGAGAGGCACCGAGCACATTTTTCTCTTTGCTCGTGTAACCCCCCTCTCGATCACTACTGTGGATGGCCTGTGAGTCGTCAGACGTCGAGCGTGCCCAGCGCGTGCTGCGCGCTACAGTCGTGAACATACGCGACTTCGAGCACCTGAAGGTGGCATGCATAACACGCGCAGCCGCGTGCGTCTCCACAGGTGCACACACCCACGCGTCCTGCGCGCAAGACGTCACCCTCCTCTGATGTCCTCGTGCGTACGCTCTCCAGAAGTCCACAAGATTGCTGTTTGAGAAATCGCAGCCGTGATGTAGTTACCTCCGGAATGCCTCCGACGTTCGTGGAGACGACGAGAAGACCGCATGCCGCAGCTTCTGAGAGCAGAACGGAAAGTTTACGACGAGCGATTCTCACGCAGGAAGCACGCCCACGTGGGCTCAAATGCAAACGGTTACATGGGTGGCAGAAGCAAGACGCAACGCGACAAACGCAGTCGACGCTCTTGTCGCACCAGGAACCCCACGGGAATGCAGACATACATGCCGTGTCTATTAGACACGTGAGCTAATCGGTACATGGGGGGGGCAGCACAAACGAGGTGTAGGGCTCTCCAGCAGGTGAAGGCTTCGCGGACTTGAGATAGCAGTGGGAAACAGAAACCCTGCTACTTCCTGTGAACGCACACACACACACACACACTTCACGTCGCTAGCAGGGCCGCCGCACAAGCTGTTGTTGCCTATCAGATACACATACCATATACGCGTGTACAAATGTAGAGATGCACTACCGCTGTGCAGTTGAACAGATTCTATGCACAGACGTGCACCGGCGTCGACACGCGCTGCCCGTCGGACCCACCTACGATAGCAATGCAGAAGGACTCAGTAAGGGAGGTGTTCAAAAAGATATGCCCTGACTGCAAAAGCTCCCGCACTCCAGCGCCAGCGACAGTTCCTGCCCAGCAGCACACAACGTTCACCCTCGTGCCTGCACAGAAGCTCTCTGCGGGGACAGCAGCCCCCTGTGAATCCTTCTGCTTCTGAGGTCCGTCCTCGCAGTGGGCTAAACAATCTGAGCGGCAGACGCGCCAGACGCATGCATCCTTAGTAATGTATACCCGAATGGACAAACAGACAAGCACGTTTACATGAACCCACGCACGTGTGAAGGCGAACAGTGCGTATATTCACGTAAAGCGCTTAAGCTTGCTTTCAAGCACAGACGTGTGTCAGCGACAACTTTCACTTTTCGCTCTTCGGCCATCTCCCGCTCACATGCCAACCCCACGTATCCCCCTTTTCCACAACAGGAAGAAGATCTACCCTTTTTCAGGCATGTCCACATCACGGACACTACAAAGCAACGTGCACATTTCGGATTTCTGTGTCTTTCGTTTGCCGCTACTGTTGTTTCCTTTCCCGCTGCTAGAGAGTTGTTGTTCCTGGGGGAAGACTATGCGTGCGGGCTGCCGCACTTATGGCCTTGAGCAGAAAAGACTCTTGCTGCCACTCAAGAGCCAAAGCCGCTCTTGGCACAACACTCTCGAACAGCAACGTCCTCCATACAACTGGGACACATCAGCTGCAGCTGCTGTTGCTGTCATGCCTGTTGTCGCTGCTAAGGGTGCTGTCGCGGCTGTGTCCGTTGGTGCTGGCAGTCTTGCTATTTTTTCTCCGTTGTGGAGCGAACACGGGGAAAACCACACCGGTGATCAGGAATCTTACCGACTAGCTGCACGCGGTCGTAAAGCCGGTGCTGCTCCCGCATCTCCTCCAGAATGATTCGCTTTGGTCCATCGCCTCCTACATGCAATAGCAACGTCAGCGACATCACTTGTTGCTGCGTGACAGCAGCAACACGTAGATAGAAGATATAACACCACTCTCATTCGACAGCAGCAGCAGCTGTTGCTGAATTCGTATGAACCGCCTCTGTGCGTAGACGTATGTACGCCTACACACGTGTACACACAGATAGAGTTATGCATGGTTCTGCAGGAAACCTCGAAGGTGAATACGCGGAGGCAGTCCCGAATCGAAGACACAAGAACCGCTGAGGTCGAGCAGCCATAGATGTGTTCGGCTTTCACCACTTGACAGACAGCGTGAAACCTGATATTCCACGAGGCATGCACATCTCTACGTCCCAGCGGTTCGACGACCTCGAACACGTCGCAGTAGGCGTAAGCAGTGAACCGTCAACACACGCACAAACGGCGCACGCTTTCGTCCAAACGCATCAACACCAAACGAACACGCTGCTGCAGTCTGCTCCCGTAAGAGAGACGGCGCACGCCGTCGTGGAGCAGCGCAGAACATGACATACCAGCACGCAGACAGCAACTCCGCACGAGCGTCAAGAAAAACATGCACAGTTCGACTCGCTGCTGCAGGAAACGGCGCCGGTGTCACCTGTAGAGTTTCCAGCAGCACGTGGTTTGGTGCAAGCGCAACAGATTTCAGCAGCGTAGTTTGTCCCTTATTACCTGGCACCGCACAATGCGACGTACGCCTGTCTGAAAACTACGGAAAGTGCTGTGGAGGACATGTGTGCGTAGGTATGCCACCGAAGTCGTCACGTAGTTAGTGCAGCTGCAGATACACTTTGACGAGTCGCAGAGAGCCCTGCACAAGTTTCTGAAAGTCAGAAAAATCGGTCAGTGTGGCTAGGACGACTTCTTTAAATGCTTGCGTATCACACTCCTGTAAAAGTAGTGCCTCACTTGAGCACACCTGCGTACACTCTGTCAACAGCCGGCCACGCCTCCTCGACGACTGCTGGCTGTTGGCTTTGCAGCGCTTCATGTACTCACCGATGACGAATTGCACGTGGGAAAGCTTCTTGCATGTCAAAGGAATGACGTGCACCAGTAGATCTATCCCCTTGCGGTAGGTGAGTCTAGAAAGGACGATGATGCGAATGTGCGGGGGAGGCGGTCGCCGCGATGGGTCGGGGTACAGGCTCTTCGGGTCCTGAACAGCACACACCGCCGCAGCGCCGCCACCCCATTTCGGAACTCCTTGTAGAGATGCACGGAGTGGGGCTTCTTCTTCTTCGTGACACACGTGTATCAGCCGTACTAATTATTATATGCAGGAAAACACAAACACACACCGTCTAATAATTATATGCAGGAATACACACACGTACACACACGCGTGTGTGGTAACAGCACGCCTGTTCCTTTACAAACGATCCAACGTACCCTGGTGCTCCGACACCTATACGCTGGTCATCGTTTTCAGGAGGACACGCAGAACGGTAGGAACACGTGGAGTGTGCAGGCTTAGTAGGCGGTTCACCTGCGTAAACCCATCGCGCCGCAGGCGCACACCCCGTCCTGACCTACCCGTATGCCCGTACGCTCATTACACGCACCACACGCACAGGCGGGACCGTCCACAACCGCCGCATTCTCCTCTGCAGCACGCCGAAGTGCTATCAGGACGCGGAGCGATGGTTCACTTAGGTGGACAAAGACTGTCAAACACGCAGGGGTTGAGAAGAGAGGATAAGGAAATGAATATGAGGGAGGCTGCCGGCGCCAGGGTATACAAACATGCTACACGCGGGGGAGGCCGACGGCCGGAAGATGTCGCAGCTTTACCACATCTCCAGGCAACACCTGTGTCTGTGAATCGATAGACCGGTTCATTAAACATATGTATGTATAGATGCGTACATGCATGAAGTCTCACACAGGAGGAGAATCATGCTGCATTCCTGTAGGCAGTCGTTCTTATACTCACACGACGTAGTCCCTGTCAGTTTCTACGTGTTACGACCTAGTCCCTCTCAGTTTCTACGTGTTTCACGGGCGTAGAGAGAGAGACAATACATAGCTGTTTATGTGGGAGAGAGGGGTCACGCGTCTAGTCCCACGCCGTGCCGCGGTGGCGCATCCAAAGCCTCCTGGCGACTCCATGTGTCTGCAATTACATTGCCCTATGCAGACCTGCACGTAATATATGACTATACGACTCATCAACAAGGAAATATATACATATATATATATAAAGAGACATATACGTATATGCACACAGAGAAATATACGTACATATATGTGTGTATATATATACATATATATACATACATACATACATGTGCGCAGATACGTATACATATGAGTGGCTGTTTCTGTGCAGAGGTATGGCCACACGTGCCACTTTATCCAGAATTTAGAACGTACGTTCAGGTGATACACAAGCAGAAGCAAATCAAGGTCGGAGACGCAGTCGCCAAGAGCCTGAGGCTGTCTCTACAGGTATGAGACGCGTTCAACGTCCACAGTCGCACCGTATCGCTGTCCAAAAGAACGTGAGCTGCCACGGCGAGAAACGAGAAAACGGGCGGAATCCTTTCCCCTTCAACGACTGGGGATCCGCTAGGCATATAGGTAACAGGAAATTCGACTTGCAAAGGTAACACGGAAGGCTGGGACAAAACGTGCGAACAGCAGGGCGGTACTACAGCCGGTGGTGGCGTCGGTGGACATCAGAAAGCAAAGTGGATGCAGTAAGTCTGTTCCAGCGTAGTGCGGTCGATAATATCACGGTGAAGCAAGGAAGGTTGAAGACAGCAAAGCAGGAGTCCACAGGAGAACACTGACAACGACACAACCTCCCTTGAGAGAAGCACGAGCAACGCAGCCCACAAGTACGCCTCTGGAATACATCGTATACTGTGAGGAACGCAGCAATGCAACATTCAGGACTTCAAAAAACGATTGTCATTGCAGCAGCAAGAAACGTTGGATACATGCAGCGTGATGGCCCCGCGAAGAAACGAGATCTTGGTGCAGCGCTGAAGACACGACACCCAGCAGCTGCACAGCCCCGCAGGAAAACAGCGCGGGTGCACTCAGGAGAGTATAACGCAGCGGGTCGTTAACTGAAAGTAGGCAACGACAGCAAGACCTACAATGGCATTGTTGATGACGTGAACTCTGGAGGGAGGCAGGCCGACCCGCAGGACGAAGTTCTCCCGATGCGTGTGAGAGACGCAGATGCATGCGCTCATGTCGTGCAGACAGAATCGAACGATCTTATTCAGGTGAATGCTTGCCAAATCCGAGAATCCAAACAAGCTGTGGTCCGTGTATACCACCTACAGGCGGCGCACAACACAGGAAAACACCACGCAGTCCGCGAGCAGAGCTGAGAACGGGCAAGGCGTTCGGTTTCATACACAGCCGCGTGCGTCACGCCGTCGACAACTAAAGTTGTACACACAGAGTACAACTCTGGTGTACAACGCTGGTGACGCAGCCATGACCACGTAGCCACTGGCAGGAGGCACAGAGCGTCTACCCAACCGTGAAGCGAGGTCTGGAATAGCTGACACAGCGTTTGAGAAGAAGGACGGGAAGTGTTTCTCAGGCAACCTCGCGAGAAGATCCTGGTGCTGCACGGGTAGGCTAAACGGACGCCATGACTAAATGATCTCCGCGCAGAAGGCCCAGGGCAGCTAGACGCTACACAGGTGGGGCTCCGCACTCAAGCTGGGAATCATCACAGCCGAGTGAACACGCAGTTTCTACGAAAGGCCTCAGAGTGAATGTGCGCAACAGCAGCCTGCAGGCTACGGCGGAGTCGCCTACGGCAGCGGAACAGTCTACAAGCTTTGGGTTGCAGACACGTGTGGAGACTACGCAGCCAGACGAATCAAGTTGAGCACGAGCAGTGACGCCTGGTTCGGTTCTGACTGTGACAGCAAAATGTGAAAACGCTAAGTGCACGTGAGACGTTCGATACATGCGGGACTTCAGGAATCCGTGAGGCAAGGGGGCAGTGCATCTGATTCTCGCGCATCGTACACTGAGCCTGAAAGAGCCACGCAGAAGCACTGCTGGACGTCCTGCAAAATGCTTGCAGCAGAACGCTTGTATACGACAACTAGTCCGACGCACGGACACCAGGTGCTCAGCGTCGTAGCAAGAGGTTTGTTGTTCGAGTCGTTGGCGTGGAACCAAAAACCGTGCGCAGCCGCCGAGCAGAGACCAGTCGCGGCGGATTCGTGGAGTTGTTTGACAGCACCATCGCACTTCGTTAATACCTGTCTCTCCCCGCCTTTGCTTGCACACGCCAGCCCAAACGAAAGCTCACAAGCAGGAACACAAATAGAACTCGCACGCAAAAGGGGCGAGGGGGACTTCTCATGCATCACTGGACAGAGACGGACCAGCGATTCCCCTGCACCGCTAAGTGGAAACAAGGGAAGAGAATCTGCTCGAGTGAATAGAAATAAGACAACACACACTGAACAACAGTCCAGCACACTGCGTCCAACCCCGTTCAGAAGTACGTCTGCCTCGACGTGCACGTGCACGGGCACGAGAGCCTCACAGCCAAAGCACCACCACACGCTGCGCGGAGCCAGACGAGAATTTCGAAGCACGCAAAGGGATTGACAGCGCACCTGAAAGCCAAGGTCGCGGGCGATCATCAACGTCTCGTGTGCTAGCGTGCTGGTTGTCTGGTGTCCGTGCACTATATCGGCTCGCTCACGCAGCAGAATGTTCCTGCAACCCGGCAAAGACACACACGTATCACAAACGTATCGGTACCCGGGTGCGTTTCGACTCTTCAGTTCTGACCCAGCTGGCACACGTCAATAGAGACTCACCTACGCCGAAGGCGTGTGCCGAAATGTAGGATTCTGCGCATACATATACGTCTATCTCACTACTTCTCGTACGCCGTCTGGAGATGAGGGGCGCTGTGCATGGCATTTCTACCTGTCTAAACTTCGTCGCTGCTACAGGCTATAGTATAGCACTACGAAATCTTTCTGTATCGCGTGCACACGTGTAGGGGGTTGTCCACCTGCACGCACGCCTCTAGGCAGAAAGCCAGAGCACGTGTACGAAGGCGTACTGCTGCGGATGCTGGGTGGCTGTCCAGGCAGGCGTCACGCAGCAGGAAGGATGGAAATGGCAAACGTCGCATGCATGTGCTAGCAGAGACACAAATACGACTAATGCGTGGGACACAACCCACGCAGTCGTGCACGCTTTACAAACCACACGAAGTCATTCTTTGGTCACATAGACCGGCAGTCCCACTTTTTCGCACGCATCTTGACAGCTCGCGGATCGCATGCGCTGGTGCAGTTTTCTGTACCTCTGCCGCTACAACCGGGCCGAAAGCATCTCTTACATTCACATCAGCGTTTCGTTGTACCAACGGGCATACATAGACCTTTGAGGAATGTCGAATCACAGAAGGACAACGTGGTCAAACTAACCGCGGACAATCAGTGACATGCCTGCATATGCGTATATATATATATGCATGTATATGCGTATGAGGATCCGGATGTGAAGCAGACATTACGTACACAGATGTACGAATGAACACATGAGACAGTTCTTTGGTAAGAGTACCAGTGCACACAACAACATATTTCGGCTTTTCCGCATAGAGTCAGGTGACACGTCGACGTGAATGGGTGCTAATAAAGAACATTTCTACAATGGAGGGGAAGCAAGTTTCCTGTCGGAAAGACAGTCGAGTGGCGCAGTAATAAGCTGTACACACGCAAAGGCCTACGCATACACATATGCGTGCCTCCATCTTGACAAGCGTATATATGCGAGAATATATATATACATATATGTAACTATGTCAAAACATGCGGCAACTGGATGTGGAGTGCCACGTGAGCACGACACGGCAGACGTGTCAGTGGATACGGAGTGTTACGCTGAAAACAGCGGCCGCCGTCGAGGAAAAACGTGCGAGGACAGCAGCTAAGCGTCCGCTAAGCGTCACGTGTACGAACGTCTTCCCAACCACAGCACAGGGCCCTTGCGTCGGCGCACCAGTGCGCCCCAGTCAGCTACGTACACGCCTCGGCAGCAGCAAAACAGCAGCGCCACCAGCAAGCGGGCGCCGACAGCCGCCACAGCAGTCAAGCACCAATAACAGCAAAAGCAAGAGCAGCAGCAGGCAGCCGCAGTCGCAGCAGCAGAGATGCACCGGCCTCCTTACCGGATAAGAGGAAAGAACGAGAAAAAGGTGGGGAAAGTGACATTATCGACAAACGGACGAAAAGGTAGGTAGTACACCTTCAGGCCATTCAGCATATAGCGCACGCCGTGCCTGTTGGGAGCTGCGAAGTGTGTAAGGACGAACACCTTGTAGCCTGTAAGCAAAAAATTGCAGCGCGATGCCACCGTGTGTCGCGCAGGTGCAGGTAGGTGACGTCTTTTCCCTATCTTCGTTCATCAAGGCGTCCACGAGTGCAACGTCCGCGCTGGACCTCCTGCAGCGTACGTACAGTACACCTCGCAGCCTCCTCGCACGTAAATAACGCCATGGGCGGTGGACATCTGTGCTGCAGTGTGTGTCCGTCTGCCCTTTGTGCCTAGGCGCACACACGTACGAAACACACTTCTTCACTGCGTTGCCAATACAACGTACAGATATCTCTAGCTTCTGTCTCGCTTCCCTTCTCAAGTTGCCCCTCCTTGTTTCTGTTGGATATCCGCACCTCTATACTATGCTACACTAGAGGTACCACATTACTTTGTTTTCCGCTGCGTCCTCTGAAGACAGCTGCCGACCACTTGAAGGCAAACCCCAGCTGCGCTCTTACAAGTGTATGGTCCGCACATCCCTGCCGACTACGTATACATGGAGCTGCTGCCATACCTCAAAAAAATATATCCGCACACAGATAGATACACGTGTGGACAAATATGTATATATATATATATGTAGACCTGCAAAAACACACCTGTGAAGAGACGGACGATACTGCCTCACTCTCATCGTGAGATTACTATTAGGAATAGCAAAGGCTTTGCAGCAGAGACATGGGCGAACAGCAACGGCCACAGCCACAACCCCACACTTCCTCTGTACGTGTATCCGACTGAAGCTGCGGCGCCATCAGGACCGAGGAGAGACGCTTCTCCTGCTTCCGCCTGCCGCCAAGTGGGGTGCACCTACAGATGCCGGAAGACCGGCTACAGCTGCGCTGCTTACCACGCTGGAGCAGGCATTGTGAGAGGATGTATATGTGCGTCTCGATCCCACCGAGGCTAGGGTAGAAGAAATCGCTGACCATACAAACGCACAGCGGCCGCGTTCTCGCCTGCTGCGGCTGTAACCTGCCTTCTTCGTTCCATACGGTAACGTGGTCTCCCTGTCGCTGCTGCTGCTGCAACTGGGGGAATTCTGTAGCACCAGCAGTCCTGCTGCTTCCTGTTTCCTCGTCAGCGAAGCGTTCACCAGTCGGCCCTGCCGCTGCTGGCGTGCATGCACTCTGCTGAGGCGCGGCCTTCTGCTCGCCCGTTTCCTCCGTAGAAGCGGCTGCAGGGCACAAATGAAAGCCACCGGACGCGGGGTGAGCAGCTTCCTTCCCTGCCTGGCGAGCAGCCAGAGGACCGGCAACCCTCAAACATTCACCCGAGTCGGCAGAGACGGCACTCATGAGTGTGCCGCCGTTTTTTAGCGCATCAGTTCCTGGATGCCTTGCCAGGGTTCCGGTTCGTACGCTGCTCCTGTTACCACACCAGCAGCGCTGCTCTATTCCGCTGGGGGCCATCGTGCGGCGCACCTTTTGCTCCACGGTGACGCAAGAGAGCCTGCTGCTGTGCTGCGCCCTCTGCAGCTGCATCAACTGTCTCAGCCGTGCGAAACGGGTACCTCTCCTCTCTCGCGATAGTTCTCAGCTACGCCTCTCTTTCACAGCCGTTCCCGTCCTTCCCAGTGGGTGCAAAGTCAACTGCATGCCACTGCTGTTGAGTGTAATCTTCACACAGCAGCAACACTTGCACACCCTCTGCGGCGAGCGCGCCGCTGCGTGCAGGGAAGCAGCAGGACTCGCTTGAATGAATTTGCGTCTGGTTTTTTTCTGCTGCTGTTCGCTGGTGTGACTGATTCTTCTGCACTGGTGGTATGCTCACATGCTCTCCGTCGCCACGGCTGCTGTGTTCTGCTTGCTGCTGCCGCTGGCACTGCCACCGCTCTTTCGCACGCTGTTGTTCTCTTCCGGCAGCCACTGCTCCATGAGTACGTGGCGCTTCCTGCGGAGGCTCCCGTTGAGGCGTATGTCCAAGAAGGGTGCACACGGTTCTGCGATGCCGCCGTCGTTACAAAAATTTGGTGGCCTCCTCGCGCACCCCTGGCTGTCGCTGCACTTCGAATCAGGAGCTGTCGCCCGTACGGAGTCGTGTTCCCGAAAGACAGGCTCCAGAATATATTATCGTCAATTTTTCCCCCTAGCGATCCTGCATAGCTATCGCTGCTGTTGGTTCTCTCCCCAGCACCTAATGTTCGTGTCGCCGTTGCAGCCATTCGCTGCTACGAGGCTGAGGCGCTGCTGCCCGGACTGCTGCCTGCAGCATGCTTCCGTCTGTGATGCCTCGCCGCCAGTGCTTCTGGAGCCTCGTTCACGGTTGCCTAGCGTAGGCGAAGCTGCTATCTACTGCCGCTGCCGGCTGGCATCCCTGCTGCTGCGAATGCTTTCAGCTTGGCTGCTGGCGATTCTAAGTGGCCCCGAACGCTGCAGTAACACCGTCTCCTGAGTCCACTGCCATATACCGCCAGCACCACCAACGAGCACTCATCCGTGTACGGGATCGTTTCGGCTTGGCGACTGTTTCGTAGTATACGTATACTCTCATTTACTCATCGTAGCTGTTGAAACTTCAGCATGGCTGCCGGTGTCGCCGAGTGGCGGCTGGTGCTGCAATGTGGCTGCTGATATTGTTCCGTCTCTCCTGCCTCTGTTGCATCTGAATGCGTGCTAGTGGGTCCAGCTACACAGTACTGTCGCGGCGTGCCTGCTGCTGCCACGTGGGTAAACATGCGTGGCGGTAGCAATCGGATCCTGCGATTGCTTCCGGTCTTCGTCTGTCACCGCATAGTTGCTTTCGCTGCAAGGCTGCTTCTCGAAAAACGTGTGGAGACGTGGCGACGGTGGAGGGGCAGTGTAGCGTTTTTTTTTTTAGTCGGCGTAAGCCGAATCGAACATCAAGACAACAGACGGGAAACGAGACGAAGCGTGTCTGCATGACACGGCTGCCGTAGCTCTCTGTAGAGTAAGCGAAGGGACGGGACAAGGAACAAGTTATTGGACTCGGTTTAATTAGAAGTAAAGGGGACGGGAAGCGTCA
The DNA here is from genome assembly GCA_000727475.1 of Sarcocystis neurona. Taxonomy (NCBI): domain Eukaryota; phylum Apicomplexa; class Conoidasida; order Eucoccidiorida; family Sarcocystidae; genus Sarcocystis; species Sarcocystis neurona. The sequence goes on along the minus strand of KL647289.1, from coordinate 6,845,848 downwards.
GCAACACAGCGCTGTCTCTGCAGACCTCTTCACGTCCACGTATCCATGGCACGAGACGAAGCGTGTCTTCATGACACCGCTGCTTGTGGCTCTGTCCAGTCAGCGAAAGTACGAGTGGACGAGCCAACATTGCAGAGTCTGCTTCTCATTCGCAACTACCCAGTAGGCCTCCGGCACCGCCGGTCCTGCAAACGGCACCGGCTTTCCTTCGAACGACGAGAAGACGGCGCTCTGCCTCCTCGTATCTAACGCTAGAAAAATCGGAAGCACGCAGCAATCAAAGACGTATCACCTGTGGAAACACATCGAAGACTAGAGGAAGTGGAGGCTGCGTGGAGTATGCACGTGATCTACAACGGTAATCCGAGTCGGTGAAGAGACACGGTGCACGCATGTGTACATCTGAGTACACATTTGTCATTCGTAGAGGCCACGTGGAGGAACGGATGTATTGTTGGCGGAAAGAACAGCGTTCGTATTCTTATCAAGCGCGCACTCATACCGTACGGAGACAGGAACAAGTACGTTTCAGCAAGTTCCAACTGAGCGTTCTTCTTCAGGTATGTGTGTAGAAGCGATGGAACATCCACGTCGCAGATGTGTTCTGCGGTAGGGCAGCTTGCATCTGCATTCGACTTGGCGAAACTGTCGGTTGTGCCGATATTATGTGGAAGAAACAATCGAATGAATGCAAAGACGAAAGGAAAAAAAGACTACACGCGCAAGCTGCACGAAGACGCATGCAATTGCACCGTAGGAGAGAGGCTAATGAGCTGACATGCAGCGCGCACACTGCAGAGTACGTGGAATTACAGGAACGTGATCTGCGGAAGCCGCACTTGTCTTCTTGTTCTGGAGTTGAATATGTCGTAACGTGCGAGTTCTTCGCAGCTGCTCTGCGCGTAATAGAACTGCGATCATGCGCGCCGTCCCTCACAGGTGCTGCTAGTTTTGTATGGCTTGGTCGCTGGCTCGCCATCTAACGGCGCGGCGGAGGCGACCGTGCAACTGCTTCTTCACGAAACGCGAATTGACTTCACGTTTGTGTGAATTGTCCTAGTTCCTTGTGTGTGTCTCCTTGCATCTGTCATCGTCGAAGGCCACGTCCCTGCCGCCGCCTCCGCTGCTCCCTCTGTGACTGCTGCTGCTTCTTTATTGCCGACGGCCCCGCTGTGTGCAGCAGGCCCTCTTTAACGGTTTGAAGGTCTTTCCCTTGGTTGTCCTCTTCCTTGCTGAGACAGCGTCTGCTGCTGCTGATGTCACGGTTATCAATAACGTGCAGCTGCCGGTGGACAGGAAGGACTGCCGTTTCCAGGAGTCTTCGTATCCGTGAAAACTTGTGCTCCTAGTGTGAGCTCTACATTCTGCGAATCACGCTTGCTCGTACCTTTGGTCGTCTGTCTCTCTTCGCTCTTCTGCCCACGTCCACCAATTCGTCTTCCCCTAAATACGTACCGACGCAAATAGCCGCACAGATACCGCAAGTTGTGCGCACCTGCCATGTGTCTTTCTCGGCACCCTTCTGCGTGATACGTCGGTGTGCTCGTCAAGAGGAGGCTGTGACAGCCATTGAGCAACCTTGTACCACATCTCAGAATGCGTTCAGATGCTGCTAGTGGCAGGGGGGCGGCTCTGGCTGGAGATTATACTGCGGATAACATAGGCACATCTCAATTGCTACAGCTGGCGGTGCCGCTACTTTTGCGTGTCCTCACACAACAGCTGTCCCTGCTCCTTTCCCGTTTTCCTCTGTACAGGGTTACATCTGGTCCTTGTTGGCTGGCAGCGTCTTTCGTGTCGCCTCAAACACACGGTGTCCTGCGTCTTCCCGTTCTCTTTTGGGTACTGGCGTGTTTGCTGGTCGTAGTGCAGCCGGTCCGTCCAGCCCGGACCTCTGTATGGGCCTCACGACTCTGCCCCCGCTTGCCCCTCCTCGGTGTTGCTACCGGTATTTCTCACGGGTACGCACCTAGGTCATCTCTTGCCGCAGCTTCTGCTGTGCTCGCTGTTGCAGCTGCTTCTATTCTTAAGCGCTCTCCTACTGCTTCTTTCGCTGCGAGTGCGCCTGCCAGTGGTAACGTCTCTGCTGCCTCTTTGGCCACCGGTGCTGCTCCTGCTCAATACTCCCGTGGTATTCCCCCGCCCGACTCTGCTGCAGATTTTCGCACGCGTACAGCCTGCGTGTGTGCTGCTCGCTGGTGCGGCGCCGTTTATCTTTCTCCGTCCCAATATCTTGGAGCTGGCTTACTCGCCTTTTCCTCCCCTCCCAGTCGCTCTACACCTGTCTGCCAGTGTCCTATTGCTAATGCAACCCCTCACAGTATGATTTGCTCAACTGCGCCTCTGTCCTGCGGCCCCTCCTCACCCGCTGACTGGTCGCAGCAGAAAGATTTTAGCAGTAATTGTAGATGTACACTCTCTATTACGTTCCCATATATGCATGAAAGGACATTACGCTACGGGGTGAGAGCGTATCCGTCTTCACCATTACTCGCGTTTGTTCTCACTAATGGCCGCAGTGCTGCGTTTCACGCTGCTCCCACAGCTGCGTCTGCTGCTGCTCGCAGTATGAACGTGTCCCTGCCTGCCGTCTCTGCAGACGTATTACCTGCACTCCTGCGGCAGCGTGCCGTTGCTGGTGTTACTCTCCTTGTACCTCTTGGTCCCTCTCTAGGGTCTGCTGCTCCTGCCAGCGGCGGCCGCAGAAGCACTTGTGTACCCAGCGAGTCGACGCGCTCTTTCTTTTCTACCACGGCTGCACCTGCAGCACAAACGGAAGCTACGACCGGCTACTGTTCCTGTAACGCAAGCTGTTCTTCTTTGTCCAAACGTCTCTCTTCTCCATCTTTAAGACACGTCTCATTTCCTACAGCAATATGTGAAGCGAGTGCTGCCGCTTCAGTACGATCTGCACCCGGTGCTTTCCACCTCTCGAACGTTGCGGCTGTGGCTGCTGACACGCTTCATGCTACACAACTACTGCTTTGGAGCACCCCTGGTCTTCCAGCGGTTGCTGTGCCAGATTCTGCTGCTGGTGTTCCATCCCCAAGTTCCGCTAGTACTGTTCGTGCTCCTCGGTGGACGGTAGGAGCTACTGCTGCACCTGCGCCTCCTCGTGGCTCTACTGGTGTTGGCAAGGGCGATGGTGTGCCAAGGCGGCACTGTACCCCTGCAGCAGAGGGTGCTTCTGAGGCTTCACATATCAATGGGAGGCCAGCTCCAGGACCTACAGGGGAGTGTTTGTCGGCGCGTCCAACAACGCTTGCTCTAAATGAAGAAGCAGCTTTTGTTGCTGTTGACGGTGGCGTTGCAGCTGCTGCTTTAAGTGTAGCAGTTCCATCCGCGTCGGGTGTCCTTGCTACAGAAGGCGCAACTGCAGCCGCTGCACCGGCGCGTGCAGCCGCCGGGGCGGCGCCACCGACCGGCAGAATTCCTTTCGAACGACAGGGGACGGCCATGAATTGGCTCGCTCGGGAAACCCTCGCTACTACGCGTGACAAATGCGCGACTACGTCGACAAGCACTGCTCCAACGTCTGTTAACGGTGCTCCGGCGGTGCGTTGTCACGCGGCGTGTAGAGGCACGTACTGTGCCGCTGGTACCAGTGCCGCTGCTTGGTGTAGTGTTGTCGTTGAGCTGGGTGCACGTCACGTTGCGCCAGCTGCAGCACCTCGCGCTGCTAGACCTGCTACTACGGCACGTACCATTGCTGCGGTAACGCCTGCTGCACAGGGCTTTACACGGAGTAGTGCTGCTGCGAAGGCTGCTTCCGTATGGAGTCTTGCGGCTGCAGGAACGCAGGCGACTGAAAATTCTGCAGTAACAGCTGCAGGGGAATGCTCCACGGAAGCAGCTGCAGCAGCTGTAGAGGAGTGCTCCGCGAAACCAACTGCAGCAGCTGCAGGGAGATACACTGGCGGAGGCTGTACCGCAGCTTTAGGGAGAGGACGTGCTGCTGAAGGTCCTGCAGCCGTTGCTGCGGCGGCTGACGACGGACGCGGACTCGCCCTTGATAGTAGGGAAGACTGGGATGCACGAGGAGTCGCTGGGTGTGATGCAGCAACGCCTTTGCCAGCTGCCAGTGAACAGCAGACTGCTGCCTCCCTTGCCACCTCCCTTGGCGCTGGGTTTCCTGTGACGGTTCTCCGCTTCGCTCCGAGTCCTTCAGGCCCGCTGCACGTCGGCGGGGCCCGGACCGCCCTTTTCAACTATCTTTTGGTAGAAAAGATGAAGCAGGCGTGGAAACAGACGCAGCAGCACAATCAACTGCAAGCGTGCGAGAAGCAGGGGGTGCAGCAGAGGCAGCAGCTGCGCGACCAACAACAGCACGTTGTGAAAACGCATCTGGGAAAAACCCAGGCCCAGGCCCTGCTGCGAGGTCAGGTTGAGCAGCAGCAGCAGCGAGGGAGGCCGCAGCGGAAGACGCTCCAGCAGCAGCCACGCGGACGGCAGCAGGAGACGCTGCAACAGATGCGGGGAAGATGGCTGCAGGAGATGCCGCAGCAGGGCCACGTGCACACGCAGCTCGACGCGAGTCGACAGCTGCTGCAGCATCAGAGCGAGCAGCTCGAAGACTACACGTCTTCTGAGCCGTTTGCTCAGGGAAAGCAAATTTTTCACTACCCTGCTTTCAGGTCGGACGACGCTACCGTGTTCACTGCACGCGAAGAGACACACCACCCAGGAGAGCAGGTGGACGTTGCCGCTGCGTCAGGAGCATCACACACTGAAGGAAAACCAGCTCCGCGTGAAGAAGACCTGCACAACAGTCCCAGTCACCTACACGAAGACCTCGTGCAGCAGCGGACCAGCGCGGCTTCTGACGACAAAAGAATTCCGCCGTGCAGTGTGGCCGACGACGTTCATCAACAGGTGCTGCAGAGGCGGCAGTGCGTTCCGGAAGCCAACACAGAGAATGCGGTGGTGCAGCCGCAAAGAACTGCTTCGGCTGGCGCAGACCAGGAGACGACGCAGCAGCAGGAAGCGTCTGGCACGAGTGTCGATGAGAAGAAGCTGCAGCAGCGAAGAGCTTCTGTAGGCGGCTTCGACGAGGCGGGGCTGCAGCAGGATGGATCCCCTGCTGTCAGTGTTGGCCAGGAAGCACTGCAGGGACACAGGGGATTTGCTGGTAATGTCGAAGGCATAGTGCGGCGCTGGATATGCCAGAGGACTCCTCAGGAAGAACCAGTGTTCATTCTCCGCATAGAGGACTCAGATCCCCGTCAAGTCGAGGGCCGGGAGGAGCGCGTTGCTGCTCTTCTACGCGATCTGCGGTACACTGGCGAAACGCTGCAGCGACCGTTTTACTGCTGTTGCTGCGGATGAGTGTGGTAGTGTACTCACAGCGCAAGCTAGGCATACATTCCACAAGCACTTGTGTGATGGCTGCTGTTGACTTTGTTGTTGGCTACAGCAGTGTCATCCATATGGGTGCAGCCTTACTGCTGCCTCCCATGGGGAGGCTGAGACTGCTGTCTAAGCACGAGCTTGACGCTGCTACGTCGCATCGTTAGATGTGCCTTTCGACGACAGTCGTGCTGTGTGTCCGCGTAGGATTGGCTTCCGAACGCAGCGGCACTACTTCTGCTGACAGTGCTACTATTTCCGTTTTATTTAGTAGAACCAGTGCCTTCCCCATGTCCTACACCGTCGTGGGTACGCCTGCTTCCAGCTCGACTGATGCTCGCGAACGTACGTATCTCCTTAGTGTGTTGATGTCCGCGCTTCCTCCCTCACGAGCTCCTTGTCGTGCCTGCATTCTCGTCGCTGCACCGGGCCAAACTGCAAGTCGCCGTTGTGGGTATTTTTGTGTATGTATACGTATGTGTGCACCTGAAGCAGTACATTTGTGGAAGCGCATCCCCCTGCTTTGAGTGCTTATAGGTGGCTGGGATTGTCATGGGACGAGGGCCCTGACGTAGGTGGACCCGCTTCGCCATATCGACAGGCTGACCGTGGTGCCTTGTACAGGTGTGATACCTCTTCTTTTGCAAAGCCACAGCCTCATAGCGACATGCTTCTGTCAACGGCCGCTTCACACTGCAAACCGCCCGTAGTCTGGGGCCGTCCATCATGTGTTTCGTATACGCCTGTGGTGGTCTCACAGGCGACAGGCTACCTGGCGGTACGACCAGCAGGTATTTGCAGATCTGCTTCCCAAGGCAGCGTCGACTCCTACTTCGCGCATATACAATTGTGTTCGCATGTCCCTGTATTTCTGTAAGTACGTGTACAGACGTGTATTTCGTATGGCTGCCTGTGAACGTTGTTCGTGTTTGCGTACACATGTGTAGTAATCAGTGCACGAATGTGTATTACAACGAATCGGTGTGGGTCTGCGTTCGAAACTGGGCGAGGGTCTTCGTGTCAGTACGTACACATATTTTAGGTATATAGCCGGAGGAGGGGGTGCACCCATCTGTGCACGGTGATGTCGACTGTGGCTTGCTGTACAGCGCAGTCGGCAGACGTTTGCTGCAGCGCGGCTACTTGTACCCGTGCTTCTGTACACCGGAGGAGCTGCGCCGTCAGAAGGAAGCTGTGAGCCGCATGGGTAGCTACACCTATAGGTGTAGCCCTCGTGCAAGCGCTTTGACTCGAGGGCCAGATGAAAGAGTCAGCCGCGTAGAGTATTTTGCACCCCTTCTCCACTGAAAACTTGAGGAGACACGATTTTCAAAGATTTGCAGCAACTGCGTCACCTGGCGAATCTGCTGTAGCGGTACCGTGCTGCTGCTGACGCCGCGACAACGCGGTCCTGCGCTTTACCCTTAGTCGTCGTGTTCACGTGCTTCAGACTGAAACAGCGAAGAGCGTTGTCCAAAGCTGCATTAAGTCTACTCATCACTTCACTCGCTTTAAGGCAGAGATGTGCCGGCCGCATATTACTGCCGCCTCTCGTACAAGATTACGGCTGCTGTTGGTGCTTCTGCAGCTCACGCTGGTTTGTAACACCATATCCGTGCTTCCCTGTGCCAGCCAGGAGCTGGGTGCTGCTGGGACTACACTATTACCTCTGCATTTCCCTGCTCGTGCTGCTGCTGCTGCATCATCTCTGGTGTGACAACTACGTTAGTGGTGCGTTGCCGCTGCTGCTGTTGCTCTCTGCAGTGTGTCGCAGCGGGCTTGCCGCCGCGGTACAGCGGCCGCTGTAGAAGTTTCTCTGACCGCGACCGTCGCCGTCTCTTGGAGAAGCTCTCTGCCAACGAAAAGGTTTCCGTTCCCGTTCGCTTCAAGTAGGCTTTGTCTGTGACTGCGTCTTAGGCAGCTTGGTAGTCTTCAGTAGCCAGAGGCCCGCACGTCACTTCCTTGCTCAGATTTGCGCCGTTCGCAACTGTTTCGCTCACTGCACTTGTACGAAGAAGACGTTGATGCTGTCGGTATCTACACAGGCGTACACCCCGCCGACGGCGTTGTTTACTTCTCATGGACTTTTTTTCGTGAGCACTGTCGCAGTGTGACCCTGCCAAAATTTCTACAGAGCCAAACAGGTCCGCCTTTGTTCTGTTGCCCTACGCGCCTTGCCTAAGGACTTGCTGCGTGTGCTACACGTGCGCGCTCCTCTCCTTTCTCGTGTTCATCCGCCCTCCCCCCTGTGGCAGCACTTAGCAGAAAGTGCTTTTTTGTTCTGTGTACGATCGCTGGAGCATCTCTGCTGCGAAGGGCAAATTTCACTCTGTAAAACTCGAATCAACGTCGCAAGAGACGCAGTGGGCCACAAGAGAAGTGCTGCTGTGCTTTGGCTGTTGTTTTCGGGTCAACGACCTCCTCGTGTACCTTCGTGTAGTTGCCTATTCCGGGCGTGGACAGTGGCTTCAACATAGTATGCATATCACCGTGTGGCGACTTCCTTATTCTTTTCACTCAAGCCGGTGGCCTGCGCTGTCTCGTGGACATGTTTCGCGCACACATGGCCACTACAGGCTCTGTTGCTGTCTTACTAAACAGCGCTCACTCTCTAAAGCCCCCCGCGGCAGAAATCGTTGTCCACGACCTGTTGCGGGGGCCCATACGATTTCGCGTGGCGGACGTCCTTCAGGACTTTATTTGTTTTCGACGAGGCCTTGCGCTGCTGTCAGAAGAAGCGCTTCGGGAGCGTGAGAACAACTTGCAGCAATCCGTCCAGGAAACGCAACAGCGCGTCAGAGAGGAGGACGTAAAACAGCAGCGCGGGCGGGACGGCCGCATGGTAGAGCCGCGGGAAAAACTTCAACGTATGAGGGCACAGCAACAGAGAATGGAGCAGGAGAAACAGAGCAGGAACACGCGTGCTCCAAAAAAGGTTGTGACCAGAAGCCCGTACATTCAATCGGTGCACCAGGGTGGAGAGCACGCGGCAGATTGTGAGGCAGTTGCTGATGGCATGCTACAAGCAGGTAATGTGCAAGCAGCCGTGGGGTCTGCAACGTCTTTAGGGCCAACTGGTGATGCAGCACTCCTTCGCGCTGCTGCGTGCCGGTCTGTTCCTCGTGCGGCCGTGCTCCGTATGGCTGAAGCGTGCTCCGCTTTTGGTGTTTCCCTTTTATGGCTGTCTCGGTCTCCAGACGTACGCGATCGACATCAGATATGCCTGGTGACAACCGTAAAGCACTTTCAGAGGCACACGCGTTGCTGTTCTGCTCTGACACTGCAGGAATGGAGGCATCTTGCTGCCGTGGCAAGTCCTGGGAAACAACGCTGAAACTGCTAGACCCCGTGTACAACTTCTGCGCAGCAGTCGACGACGCGGCGATGGGAGTGACTCTTGTGCTTCGCGGAGAAGACCACATCATCAATACAGCCAGGTCTATAACCTCGCCTACACTACACACGGCAGTCAGCTTGATAGCAGAACGAGCAGGTGTATGAGTGAACTGCTGAGGCTCGTGTTAGGTCCAAAGTATGTCCTCCTCACAGGGCAGGTGACACCCATAGTGTGACTGTGTAAAAACAGAGGCCACTTCTCGTTTATGTGAGTCGTTCTACCTAGAATCTGGATCGCGTTTGCTAGTTAAAGTATACGACTCGTTTCAACAAGGGTTGACACGTCGATGCGTCTGGGTCCTTATGTGAATCGGTGTGCTTCAGCGTTTTGATGACCGTGTAGCTGTGTGAACATGTTCAAATCTTTCTACCCGTCGGGCGAATTTCGCCAACCTTCAGAGTACGACAGCTTTGTGCAGTTTTCGGCGCGTGAACAGCGGCACCTTTTCAAGCTGTATGTCTTCTAACGGGTGCCCACGTGCGTGTGCACTTCCGCTTCCGGACAATCCGTTATGTCACGGCGGCACAGGGTCTCTAAATGAGCGATTTACGATCGAACAGCAACAGTGCTGACTGCGTCCCTTAGGCACCTTCTCACTGCTGTTGAAAAGCATCGTCTGTAGACAGAATAAGACTTCATTTATGCCTGTTCGCCTCCGGCGGCAACGCTAATATGTTCCCCAATGCATGAGCTCCCTTTTCTTGCTTGCCCGCAGTCAAGTGGCACTTCTTCATGCAATGGGCGCGCCTCCGCCGAAGTATTGTCACACAGGGCTGCTGCTCGCAGAAGGAGGCGGGAAACTAAGCAAGCGCCCTGCGTTTGCTCCTGCTGCTGGTGCAACTGCCGCTGTCGGCTCCCGCCAGTATAGCAAAAGATCATTAAACAGTGCTCCCGGCTCCGTGATCGCCACTGACATTGGGTTTCCACCCGCGGCGGACACTCTTCGCGCTACAATACAGGATAGTGGACTCGTGGGCACTGAGCCAAACAACGTTGCGTCTGCTGCAACAGCGGGGAAGGCTAGTGATTCTTGTGCGTCCCCCTCTAAACAGCAAGTTGCTGAGAGGGACTCGGCAGATGAGCGACAAGCGCATAAGACGACAAAACAGCCACCGGAGCCAGAAACTAGCGGCGGCGGGACGCGAGCAGCAGTGAGTCAAGAATAAACTGGTAAAGGCACAGCCTCACTATTTTCAGGAGGCCACGGTTCCTTTCACACATTTATTAGAGAGGATGTAACACGCAGCTTCCTGAACACTGGCAACGCGTTCAAGGACCATGCTCCGATTTCACACAAGCTGTGCCTGGTCTTTTGTGTGTGGGTGTGTGTGTGTGCTCAGGGGGGAAGCAAGAGTAAGACTCGAATTGAAGGGCACAAGCCAACGCTTGCTGCTGGGGCTGACCGCACGAGCAAAACAGGAGGAATGTTGCAGGTCCCTGCAAGATCAACCAGGACAATGTTGACGAAAAAAGGAGTAAATCTGCGCACCAGAAACACGACTTCGACAAGCACGGCGGCGCACTCAAACGATGGACAGCTACGAGCAACTGTAAAGAACGTCTTACTGAAACGAGAAGGCCGTTGTGGGAAGAGGTATACAATTGATTCCTTGCGGATGAAAGGCTACGCCTCCGAGGCCCTGATGCTATACTTGTCAGCTCTGCACGAGAAGACACACAGGTACGAGGCCACACCGAGGCCGAGAGAGAGCGTCCCTTTACGTGAACACCCTGTACAGCATGGAGCGGCAAGTTATTCTTGCGCGCTTCCGAAACGACCGTCGCGACACATGCACCTGTCTCAGTCTCTTGCCCGTGGGCCACCAACTAGCGGATACGTATGCGTTGAAACATTGGCTTGCTCCTTGCGGAGGCTGAAGTACCACCCAACTGTAAAGATGAAAGGTTGCAGTGGTACTTTGCTGAAGGCAAAGCAGGGGGGATGAAGGCAACCGTACACGGGAAGTCGTTGCAAGCAAAAATCTCTGCAGCAATTTGGAGAGAGGGTACAGACGCAATCAGCGGAATGCGTCAGCTGTTTGTACGTCCTCCCTTAGAAGGGTGGCGTGTGACTTTTGGATACCTTCGACTGTCCACGTGAAGGCAGCCGCGCACCTTGATTTTACCTGTTGGTGTGTTGCAGCGTGGAAGAGCTCCCGGCTCTGTTCGGTGTCCGCAACGTCGCGAAGTCTGCCGCGTACTTCGACGAAAAAATTCTCGCGCATGTGCATTTCAGCCTAGTGCGCGCGGTACGCGGAGACAATTGTTTTTAGCTGCGCAAAAACGAGCACTCCTTCCTGCAACTTTACCAGCAGGCAGCGTTAACATACGCACGGCCCCACTGTACAGACCGGCTTCTCCGTAGGTCGTGCCAGAGCTGCTGTCAATGCATCGTGTCCCTGAATAATCTCAATATGTAATGCTTACTCGAAGGGAAAATGCACTGCTACCGTATCGTATGCTACTTTACCCTCTGACTGCGTGCTATAACTCATATCTCCATGTATGCCTTGACTGGTCACACATTTTGTTTCTCTTTGAATTCCTTTGTGCTCGGCATACGATTGTCATCGTAGAAACGTTTTGTCGCAGCAGTTAGCTTAGGGACACGCTTTCCGTGCTGCGCTGCCAGTACTTACCATCTGCCCTTAGATACGAGCACACGCAACGGATGCGTGCGCTGTAGCTGTAGCGCGGATCATTCTCACACTGAGGAAGCCGTACGCGAGTGCGAAAAATGTGTGCAGTGGCTTGAAAAAGGAACAGACGACCGCTCAACTCGATTCTTCAAACAGATTCTTGCCATGAGGGCCGACTACGCGGATATCTGGCCGAGGGATATTGTTGATGAAATTACAAAAGCAGATCACCGCCTGCTGCAGCCGCAAACCGATCATCCCAAGAGCCGGTTGTCGACACGGGTCGGCCCCCGGTTTCCTGGATTGAAATCGACTGATGGATGGGTTGTTTGCCGCTCTGAGAGAGAACGTAGAACCGCTCGATTTTCAAGTACTTCCCTAGAAGGGAGAGATAATGTCATTGAGAACGGTGTCGGACGACAAACAGCCGCCGACGTATTTCTCGCTGTAGCAGCAGACTTATTTCTTCCGCAACAACTAGGTGCAAGGCGTATCTATAGGGCATTACAGGCCGCCCTTGCTTCCCAAAAAGAGCGCATTACCCTTCTACTTTACCAAACCTTGGTAAGGGGCTGCTGGAAAACCCTTAAGGGTCGTTCGCAACGCACGCAGTTGAGTAGTCGAGGGTGAAAGGATTGACTGCATGAACGTGGTATTTCTACGTCAGCGGCACTGTCAAGGGAGATACAGCAGAGTGCCTTTGGCAGGAAGAGGAAGAGTCGTTGAAAAGGTAAGCAGAGCGTCATGAGGTGTCGTGGAAAAAGAATGCCGAGGTGGTTCGTGCAGCATGCGGAAACGTTGCGGCCAGCCTCACAATTTGAACGGCAACGCTGCCGACGCATGTTTCACCGCGCTGCTGCGTTCAGGCTGAAACAAAGGCAGCTCGTCGGCGGAGAGCCAGTGTCACCGGCCCGCCGAGGAGTACGACGAAGCAAGCGCTGGCAGCTCCCCCAGGTGCGTTTCCCGTCATTGCCGTCTCAGTGTATCTGATCAAAGCTGAAAAATCCAGGGCCCTTTCTCACCTCATTCACATGATGTACGACGCTACGCAGCAGGAACCCAAGCATCTGGAAAACGAGTTTACAGAAGCGGGACGGTTCAGCAGATCCAAAAAAAATCCGACTACTGCCCTGGAAAGAACCCAAGAGGAAAAACTCTGTAAAACCTGTGTTAAAACGAGTCCTCCAGCTGATGAGCTCACACTCTCCCTCAACACCGAGCAGGATAAAGAACTCTGCGGAAGTGACTTTTTGAAAAACTACGGTCACTTCTGCACTGACGTAGGACGTCGAGGTCTCCCCACCAAAAGCGCCAAAATGGTTTTTGACGGATGGCTAGCGAAAATGTGCGCGAAATTGAATCTGGACAAAAGCTCAGCGCTGCACGCTATGAGACTCATCCTCACGGGCAAGTCACAGGGCCCTCCGCTTTGGAAACTGGTGGGTGGATACTGCATGTGTTGTAGAAAGTGAACAAGAACCTATAAACATGTTTGTCTTACCCGCTCTGTCTTCCGGCCAGACGTACCCAGTTAATGTGAGTGTCGCCTACCGCAGCCAGTTGTCGGTAACCTCCAGTAAATTTCCTCCCCGTGAGATGAAAGCCATCCGAAAGATTTGGGCGAAGTGCCAGGGTTTTCAGAATTCAGGTCGACGTGCGTAAAGCTAGGTGTGAGTTTCAGTCTATATCCATTTTCTACATTCTCCGTCGTTCGGAGCTACTTGTATAAGCGCCTGCCTCAGCTGGCTCGCGTGCATGACATGTTTTCGTCTTTGCAGAAGGTGAATTAGAAAACACTATGGTGTGTTAGACTCCAACCACCCTACCTGGGCTAGGAGCTGCTGCGTTGCAGCCGAAAAAGGGAAGAAAAGGAGGACACATGCGGAGATGAGGGCGGTGGAAATGCTGAACTTATATGTCCCAGAGGGTGGATATACAACTGCACGCCTCTACGCGAGCAACCCCTTTCTGATGTGTTTACGTCTTGCGTGTTCTGTGTGCAGCTACTTTTACTCCAGGCAGCTGAAGACGCAGGTCTGCCTTCTCGTGGACGCTCACTCCGGCACCCTACAGAATCATACCGTCGGCCGCTAGCACTCTATCCCAGACTAGTCGGACAAGGTAAAAAAGCCTTACTACGACGCCGCATTATACGTAGACATCTGAAAGCGTGTTTGTCAGGGCCGTCAAGCAGGCGAACAGTGCACAGCCTACTGCGCCAAAGAAAGCAGTCTTCATCCGAGTTGAAAATGGGAGCAAACCAGTTAGTACAAAGGAAACATTATAATTGCATACCAATAGTTTTTGACAGCCTCTCGGAACGCTTGCGACTGCTGGAAAAAGTCTGTGAGGTGCGCAAATACGGCAGCCCCCAGTGAACAAGTCGGGATGCAACTAAATATTTCAGGTTGCAACACAAGCGCTGTTCATTTTTCACCATACGAAAACAGCTTCTCAATGTGGAATGCTAACGCATGGTCGCTACGCTTATACACGCAGTATCACCGCGCAAAAGATGACAGACGTCCAGCTGAGATTGCTGAAATCCGGTAGGCTAGTCTAGCCTAACTTCAACAGCGACATCGCAGAAGCGGATCCACACTTCGTGTTTCGCATGCGTACGTAGCAGAGGACGGTTCGCCGGCTTCACCCCCCTTCACATGCCCAGCTGATGCATCGGGAGTAACGTGGACAGTTGAAACGAGTCTTCCTCCAAACAACTGCCGGAGAATCAGGCACTCACTTTCCTCTACAAGTAAGGCCGATCCTCGTTTACGCGACGCCGGCATCACAAATGTGAGATGTAATTCTCAGAATGGGACGTGCAAGGAGTGTGTTAGTTCGCAGGTCTATGTTGGCATCCGATGGATCTGATTGCTTCACCTGTTCAGAGGTACTCATTGCTTCTCGTAGGAGGCAACGGGCACGAAGGTGTCAGCGCACGCAGGACTCTCCAGCGCGGGTAGCTTCACCTAGAGAGGGAACGAGGAGATACTGAGAACAGTGACAGGTCTACCTTGTAAATGAAGAACCAGCATATTCACGTTTCGAATTGTGACATCGTTGATGAGTGGTAAAACCAAATACAGTGCCAATAAACTGACTCGATACTACTCGTGCCACCGCTCCGCCTGCCGCCTGCTAAATGGCATCGTGAGTGGCGCGTAATGTGAGAATGGATACACACCAGAACGGCCACGCGACCACCAGGAAAGCACCCAGACGTTTACTAGAGGGCGACAACGCGCTGCCGCTTCTAATGTTGCTTGATTTTCGTCCGGACGATTTTGAGAAAACAAATTCGCGTGCAACGGGCATGCGACGCTAAAGCTCACCGCATAAAAGTTGGGTGCGACCTTTTCAGCCTACGAACGCACAGGCCTAGTGTCTCCTACACGCTATCCCGACGAAACAGTGCCTCCTTTCTTAACACTGTCTTCCTCCGCATGTTACAGACGCTGGCACGCGGGCGCGGACGAACGCCTGAGAAGTCAACCTATACAACAGAGCCTGCGTGCTACGGAGAGCTTAACGCGCTTTCGGTTTCCAGCGTTAGTTTTACCTGTTGCTCCTCGTCCCTAGTTGCCTCGAAATTCCCACGTGGAGGCTCAGCTTTATCCGGTGATTGCTTTATGTGCTGTGAATCGGCTGTCGCGGCCTCCCCGACCCGCCAGTCAGCACTCCCTGCAGCTCTTCCCCCGGTATTCCCCATTTCCTTTGCAGCCTTGGCAGCGCTCTCGGCCGCGTGTTTCGCAACGTACTGGACTGTGTCCCTAACTGCTGTAACTACGTCAACAACTCTTTGCACCTCCCTTTTTTTCGCCTTCCCCGCCGTAGTTGGGGCTCTGTCATCGTTTAAATTCGAGACAGGAGGATTAGCTGCAGTGGCAGCTTTTGCTGCGAGACTTTCTTGTAGCTCTGCTGCTGTACCTTTTCCACTGCCGACGCATTGTCGGATAGAGTGAATTCCGAGCAGAGCACCGCCGCCACCCTTACAGCTTCCGTCGCCACCGCTGCGATGAGCCGCGCGCAGTAAAGCTTGTGTGCACGCAACGTTGGTTTTAGCAGAAACCTGCAGCTCCTCCTTCAACTTACTTATTATCCGCTGCTGTTCGTCATCCACGACCGTGAACTCAGCAGGGTTATTTTGCAGGTGACACCACCGCTCTCGATTTTCAGAAACCCGCCTCAAACACTCGGATCTGCATACAAGAGGTGGCAAATAAACAATATAACGCGCGATGGTTTGGGAGGTATGGGGGTCAAGACGTGTCTTCATGAAACAAAAACGCGTACGCAGACATTCCCTGTCACTTATGGCTGGAGGCGTCTAGCCCTTCAGACAGTGCCGCACTGGTAGAATGACTCTGCAGTGGACTAACATCCAGCACACGCCTCCCTTGTACGTATTAATCAGCCGTTGGTCGACAGTAGCGAGTGTCGAATGCCCCCAGCTATACTATCAGATGCCGTTGTGCGCTTGTGAAAAACGAAAAATTACTCACTGTACTTCTCCAGTAGCGTCAACGGCAGCAATCTCTTCGTAGAGGGGCACAACAATATACTTGATGAAAGCCTCCTGGCCTTTCGGAAAGTCCGCGTGCTTTCGTCGGTCGAACATGTTTGCAACTGTTCGACCTGCATAGCAGCAGTTGGCAAACAAGGAAGTGCCTTTGACAGCTCTTTTGCAGTACACCCGCGACCGAACATCCGTCCTACCGCATTATGAAGTGCTGGTGTTGCCTTGCGAAACTGCCACACGCGCATCTATAAATGCAGCTCACCTCTCACTGCTACACCCGCAATCAATGGACCACGGTCACACAGAGCACCGCGCATTACTGGAAATGCAACAGCTTTGGAGGCTTGGCTAGGCACGTTTTGGCTGTATTATACGTAGGTGCTACATTCTTGCGTGCATTTAAAGCAATGCCGGGCAACTGTCACCATGCATTGTTGATGCACAAGTCCTTGTTACGGAAAATGTTCGCTGTTGACGGCCGCGGGTGTCGCACCTTGAGAGCGCTCCAGATCTCCCTGCTCGTAAAACTCGGCTGTTGCTCGGTATGACCAGCTCACGTGGCTATCCCAGTTCAAGGTAGCATGACTGAGATCGCCTCCTTTAATGCACATGCGCAGTGCCATCCTACGAACAAATGAATGATTGCAGCCGGCCACGGACAACATTCACAGTAGATTATTCAGTAGAAGCTGCACAAACCCACTCCTGTTTCTGTTAGAAAGTCGACGTACCATCGGTCATCCTCAGATGTGAGTGCAAAATCTGGTGCGTTTCTTCGAAGGCGAAATTTGGAAATAGTTTCGAAATGCATTTTCATGTCCGTCGCAAGTATCAGCTCAATGATGCGCGTTCTCAACAGTCGAAAAGCCTACCGTTCCAGTGCATAGACATCAACAGTTTTTGTGCATGACCAGCAGTGAAAAATGGCAGTATTCTGTGTGCAGGTGATTGCGTTGCGTAACTCCAACTGGAGTGCAGAAGTGCTGTACACCAAACGTTATGTGCTTTGTTCCTGCAAGATCTAATAACTGTACGAACAGAGACTGCAGATCGAGTTTTTTAACAGAACAACTCCTGTTTCCGCGCTCTGATGTGGCATACCTCCTGTTCAAGGTTGCTGAAAATATTACAGTCAGGCCTGCAACATTAAAACCGTTCATAGATGCGTCTTCACTCTCTGTTCAAACTCTAGCTGAAAACGCTGGATCCGACGAGCGTCTCCCAGATCCGACGACCGTCTGGCGAATGGAGCGCGGGTGAACCGCTGAATGCCTGGGTGGACATTTCACTGAGTAGCGTCTCAGACGACAAAGGTACCAGCTCGTGGAGCACCGTGACTAATAACGACTGGGGCGCTGAGCAACCCCCAGTGCCTCGGTGTACACGCATTAATTATAGCACCCTACAGGTAACCACTGGATCGCTGGGCAACACCCTAGTGTATAAATGTACACACGTCCATTGTGTCCCTAGAGGCACCGTGTCCGTAAGGCAACGCTGCTGCCTCCCACGTTCTTGTCGGTCTGCACTTCTATAATTCCAGTCCCCTTGAGGAGGTTCCATACGGAATAACACGCTTCATGGACATGCTTCTTCACCAGCCAGACTCTTTCTCAGTAAACTCGATAGGGTTCGCGAGCGTTTTCTTACACTACTGATACATTTGGTAGACTGAAACCGCAGCGCCTGAACGTACCTCGCCAAAATTTTGAAAGTGGTACATGCGTGGAAATTCTCCATCACCGCCGTATCGTTATATATCAAGCTCTGCAGAATGACATTAACTCTGTTGGATGCATCAGTTGGACAAAAATCGTGTACGCCCAGCCGGCATATCTACTGTGAAACACGTTGGCGAAGATGAGTCGGATAAGCAGTAAGAAAGGGGCACCAACTTAGTCACCGTTATGAAAATGTTCTTCTGACGGGACTGCAGCAGTTGTGTCAGCATCGGTGCCTGAAAAGAGCCATTTTTGCACTGGTGCAGCGCTCTTCAGGACCTCTCTTTCCAGACGCAAAGCAGGTCTTGTTAAAGACTTACCACAGACGCCCCAGACGTCACGTAGTAGGCATTGTTTTTTCCTTGGTGTCCAATGTCATGGCATAAAGCCGCTATAATTACACCTACAAGCTCTGCCGCATCCAAGCTGCGCCAGAAGAAAAAAGAGGATATCGATCACCGTACCCAAGGTGTGACCTCTGCCGATACTGCTGCGTACAGTGGCGCGCACAACGAGCTGATTTGCTGGAACTAGTTCTTCTACAATATTTTGAAAGTCGCGCCGCCCGTGGTGTGTACTACGTGTGTCGTGACCGACTACTGCGAAAGGCGAAAGTGAACTACTCTGACTTTCGCATGACGGCTACAGCTTACTCGGATATTAGATTCAGCTTGCGCGCCAGCCACACTGTGTTGTGCGCCACCTGCGCTCCGTGCATATGGTTATGGTAGATGGTTTGCTGGTAGCACAACTGTACCACCGTCCTAAACACAACACCCCCAACAATACAGATCTTAATGAGTAAATAGAACGCAATCCAGTATACTGTACCAATACTCAAGTGTCGAAACCAACGCAGTAGACCTACATGAAGTTCTTCATGATCTCCTTGCTGCATTCAAAGCCGTGTACCTTGAATGAAATAAGATCGCATCCGACGCGGTAGAGACAGCAGCCCTTGCACTCGTTTTCCACCTAAACGACGAATAGAAAGGAAATCCACACATGAGGAGCGCAAAGAATGCGTGGACGTGAAGCTCCGTCTGGTAGCGCTGTTACCACCAGACACCAAAGGCATCGCTGCACGAGATGGGCATCCACGATTCAGACCGCCGCAGTGGCAACCTCATCGTACACAAGTGCACTAGCTTTAGCAAAGAGGAGTTCCAACAACATTCCCTGGTCCGGCAGACCAGGACCGGGCGGATCACTTTCCATGATAACAGTAACTCCAAATCCTAAGACATGCTACTAGGACACGCCATCGCTGTCCTACCTGCCCGCAATGAGTTTACCACGTAGAGAAACGCACTGAAGACATGCAAAGCGCAGAGAGCAATCTTACTTCGATCATATTCAAATCCCAGTCAATACTGAGCCGTCTTGAGTATGCCACACGCTGCAAAAAAAGCACAGCACAACATGGAATACTCTCTTATCCGTCGCCGAGCACTTTCACGCGTGGCTCGCCTGCTGTCATATAATGAAGTTCTCTATTGCATATGCGTCACAATGGTGTTGATGCATAATGAAGAATACATACACAAGTGTTGAAACGCTAAGGGTTTCTTATGTACGTGTAGCGCCTATCTCCTCTTTCAATGGTAAACGAACAAGGAACGCTCCTTTCTGTGTCTTTCTGGGATGTCGCTCAACACGAATCAGTTACAGCTGCTGCGCCTCCGCCTTCCTGCAACACAGCATCCTTCACTATACAGACAAAACAACAGCCATCTAGCAGATGGCGGTCTCGTCCGGAGACAATGGTCCTCTTCACAACACTAAGTAGCGTGCTGTCGACGTCCTTTTTAACTCAAAGCTCCAGTCTTTTCTGTTCCTCGCTAGCTGCGCTTCCACACACACACATATACAACCGTTAAGGAATCTTCGTGCACTTACAATACGCGCGGACGGGAACACAGGAAGATGAGCAAGCAGGGTACTCTGCTCAGTCCGATCATCTCTCCGAGACACGGTGCCGGAGGGGCCATTGGAAACCAGAGAATCATATGTCCGCGTAGGCGCGAAGGATAAATCTAAAATAGCCCATAAGTCCAGCACTGGATCGGCGTGGAAGCTCGTCATGGTATCCGCAGCGCGATCTACGCACAAACGCGGTCCACAAGACAGTAAGTGAAGTACTCTTCACTATCATATGCGGAGCACGTGTCAACCGCATTGTGCCGTACAGATTCAACACTCAGGAAAAAACTGTTACACGTAAGGAGGGAGTGTACGGAGATAACAGGTCACTCAAACGACCTCCACAAGCTCTGTACTGGATCACCAGTACAGAAACAGAGCTCCTGGAACGACACTAATCTCTCAACACCCCCGTAGACACCCTTGTCTTCCGTCCCCTGCTCAGTACAGGGAAAGAAATAGCATCCGTCGTGTCTGCTGCAGAGCGTCACTACGGAAGAGGAGCCGTGTCTCGCGTTTCGACCGCGAAAAGGGTATTCTGTGGTCCACGCTGAAAGAAATGCTTTTCAGCGGCGTTTCGGCGCCTCAAGAAGATGCGTGTCTTTCGACGCTGGTGAGCAACGATATTGACCTGACGTTACGGACTGCCATGATGTAACTTGAGTTCAACCACGCTCACGAAGTTCCTCACAAATACGCACATGTGCTTGCATGGAGGTATGCATACAAGCACACTTGATATGCTTGCTCTGGAGAAAGCTTACCGACACCACGTTCTTGACTTTGGTCCTCTTCGTCCTCCGGGACGCAGATGAGGTCTCGCACAGCTGGGGATATACAACAAGCATCCCTGCGACTTGTGCGGCAGACACTTCGAGCACTGGAGCCTATTATATTGAGCAGATCGTCCCGTACTTCCTTTTCATTTCCTTCTTCACCCTGTCAACGGATGTAAGCCAACGTAGGCACGCAACCACGACACGCAAATCCTTTATCAAGCATTATTCAGCACAGACAGCAGCACCTCACCTTCAGAGGGGGCGTCTGGTACGAGGAGCAACTGCGACGGAGAACTCTCTGATTCTCACTCAAGCCATAGGCGGCACCCACTTAAGAAGGCTACAGGATAAACACGCATTTCTAATGTTCAGTCATTCCACGCAAAGACAGAAGACTCCCACCTGTGTAAAATTAGGTGCTCCTACGTTCAGGGCCTTCCGCGAATGATGAAAGACGCCAAATAAATTTTTTGTTCTACGCAGAACTGACACTGTTTACAGTTCAGTCGTCGAGCCAAAGTAGTCTTTGGCTACTTCGAATATTTCTTACTTCATTCAAACGAAAAGCGAAGAGGTCGCCACCGGCGGTAAGAATCATCAAGCACCTGATACGCAATAAGAACCCGAATAAAACATTTATATGGGCTGTTTCAAATACTACATGTAGTGAGCCCTTTTTTGTGCGGGATGCACCGTGATGAAACGAGAAAAGCGAGTCCGCGGCAGCATCCCACAAACAACGAATAGGGAATAAACTCATATCAATTGAGTGGGTGGAGGGCCCATCATAAGCAAGGGAACTCCACCTACCTGACCAACATGGCTTCGCTTTCCAACAACTCTGGAGACTTTTTATATCTATACTTTGATCGGGCCTCTCGAACTTTCAAACCCGCCTGCAGGGACAGGAATATACCCGCGTGATGCAATAATCTGTTTGTACTTGACCACGCAGTAGGCGTCACTACGAAGTGTGCGGACAAATGAGGGAGCTGCTGGTACCAGATCCCTCGAATGCATACACTCCCTGTACGTTTGTGCGGTTAACTTTACAGAGTTCTTACTCTGACGAAGGAGTTAAGCAAATCAAATGCAAGAACCTTGTAGACGGAATGTGCCTCTAGTACAAATGCAGAATGCAGTCTTCAAAGCTACCTCGTTAATAAGCATAATGAGCTCCTCCATCGGCGTTGATGACCGGATGCCGTACGTAGAGTCTTCGAAGTACTCTTGCTGCGCATACTGCGCGCGCTGTGAAACAGCAAGGCATCAAATACAAACAGGAGCGCTTCTTTCGGATCCGCTTCGATCCGCAAGGCAGAACAATTGTGTCACTGTACTGCGTCAATCTAATTCGCGAGACACAGGTGGCCATCCCGCAGTTCCGTGTCACCGGTGTGCCCCCGGAATTACCTCATGGAGAAGAAACAAAAACCGCCGTAATCGTTCCATGCGCATTCGGCTGATGATGGAGATGGGGATCATACTATAGGTGAACAGGATTCCAGGAAGAAGCCTGAGCAACACAACATCCACGACCCTCCACTGACTAATGGCACGCACAGACACAACGGGCGAAGCTCTGTGAAGAACTTCTTTTCCCTCCACTATCTGCCTGCTGTCTGCCCAGCTACTGCCACGGGATGATACACAAACAGACGGAACGTGGCATTCGCACACTTTAGCACTCCAGGTCAGAGCCTTTTTCTACACCCAAGTGGTGCAGCTGTATACGAACAATGTGAGTCTCCTGGCAAGTGAAGCAATAATTTCAGCTTGGTGGATGAGCACACGTGAAGAAAGGCAGTGCTGGGAACGGGACTTCTAACACAGGAAAATACGCTGCAACCTGGGCGAATTCAAAACTTACAACGTTCGCTCGTAGAACACCAGCGAGCAGCAAATATGGAAGAATATTGTTGAGAGGAGTAAGGCCACGCATACAAAGACGAGCTTCCGAACCCTGTAGCCAGCATGATAACAACATACCATAGCTAAACGCATGTTCATCCCAGGCCATAAAGCGCTTCTCTGCAGTGCGGTTCGGTTTGACTACGGCGATATGCACGTCGAACGAAAGACGCATATCTGGGTTCAATACCCCAGCTGCGACAGCAACTAGGACGATCATGAAGGCAGTCGCACCCACCGTATGCCGGAAGCAAGTACGGCGAAGCTCAAGAATAACACGGAAAGAGCGAGGTAAGCCTGAGAAGCGGCAAAACCGAAAAGACCGCTCGGCGAACTAAAAATCGGAGGTAGCCTGTGTCCTGCACCCGGCGGGGGGGGATCATCTTTCGTGCTCCAATAAAGGTAGGCGCTGATTGACCCTGACACTACAGTGGGTATTCCCAGAGCCTGGAAAAACAGAACCACAGGCACAGCGCAGCCGAACACGTATCACACTTTAGCAAGGACTTGAGCCAGAATTTTGTGGGAAGGCATTTCTACTTCCACTGAAGGATTCGCGCAAGTTTCCTTACCCGGACTTCAGGCTGCTCTAAAACTGTGAATAACCCCAGAATAAAACCACGGTCCTTCTGCTGGTCCTCGTGATTCCGGCTGATGTATTTTCTTTGACAGCCTCACTACAGATGTCTCTTCCCCATTCTACCATTGTGGCAAAGCTGTAACAACTGAACTACGGATAAGGTGCTAGCGACTCGTTCCTTACTTTAGACGCTGGCAAACAACGCCTGGGGTACACGTGAGTCTATAGGGGGAGGAAGAAGGCGAGCTTGGGGGTTGCCGTACTCCGTTGTGTACACTTACAATTGTGTGGGGAGGAAGAAGGCGAGGAGGACCCTGCCGTACACTATTGCGTACACTTACAATTGGTGCAGTATTATTGTACCTCCTCTGTGGTTTGTCCGGAACCAAGCAGCCTTGGTGGTCGCAGCCTTTTTTAATGTGTGTGCTGAGAGCTTACCAAACTGAACGACACCGCCGCGAAGTCCTCCGTGAAGCAGGGACGCCAATGAACAGCCTCCTGGATGACCATTCCTGCAGGAAGCTCTATGTTCTTCATAAGCTTATTCTCACGTGTGTTAAACCGCTCCGCTTTACGACCTCCAGTGACGCGCCATATAATCGTGACTACGATGCTTCCGAAGGAGATGGCCCACGAAAAAAAGAAAGGCAACTGCATCTTCCACGTCTGGAAAAACCCGGGCTGGACGACGAAGCAGAGTATAAACTCAAGAACTGTGCACAGAATGAACAATGAATGGAATCCGATAATATATCCTGATAAAGCTGGGCAGCTGTACAAAACGAAGGAGCGCTCAAGCTTCTTCGATGAGAAGTATACTGGAATGCCGGTTACCATGATGGCGAAGTAGCGTACGTCCTCTGAACAGTCACAAATAACAGAAACACACTCCTGGGAAAAGTGACGGGCAGATACTCATAACAACACAATGACCGCCGGCGTTTTCTGCGAGGGCAATCACGTGCGACCTATGCCACGCAATGAGAAACTGGACTGCCACGCCACCTGGGAGTAGAAGACATCGTATAACGTACGTGTGTCCATGCGTAGCAGGAAACTTTTCTATGCTACTGTGTCTTCACGGACACAACCAGGAAAACTAGGGCGCGTTCTCCTTCACAACTGCAAAAAGCTCTTGTGCAAAGATGCTAGCACGATATCGACGGCACAGCTCAAGTTCTGAACATGACCAGAGGACGTGCTCGTACGGCAACTGTGTCATTGTCATGGACAGGTGGAGATGTAGTATGTAGGAATATATAGCATGCGAGTACGGCGTGCCGCCCGGCGCACAGACGCACCATCCGGAAAAAACTTGTAGACCGGATGTTTGCAGATAGTCCGGTAGAGTCGGTGAAGACAACTGTCGGATCGCTTAGTCCTTTGCAGCTGCAGAACTTCAGATGGCGGAAGCTCTTTAGCGGCATCCACATCTAGCAGGAAAGAGTAACGTCCAAGCACAGGCTTGCCCGTGACAGCCGCACGATCGCCGGCGCGTTGTGAATCAGTCCCTTCGTATTCCTCACCGCGTCCCGCGTGATATTTTACGGTGAAGAGCGGTGGCCACCGTTGCCGTTTCAGTGATGTGCTACACCTGGCGTCTCCTGAGCTGTTACCTAAAGTGGTTGCACGATTGGTCTCCATAACAGACAGAGTGGTGCCTTTGACGGGGAACTCGCGAAGACGAAACGAAGGCTCTTTACCCGTATTCCGTGGTCTAATTGTCCCTACTGCAGTCCCCTCCCTGAGTCTGGAACCATAAACGTCAGCGCGCTCAGGCGCGGGAAGACAAAATCGTGACGAAGAGACGGCTTCTTCCTTTCTGCTCTCGTCAACAACCTGGAAGGTGATACCACGAAAAAGGGATAAGCCTGAATGCTTCAAAGAATGTGCGCATTCGGCTGAGCTTAAACCAGCGGTATCTGCTTGCTTTGATGAGTACTGGTCCTTTGCAACCCCGCCCTTGGGCACGGGAGATAACTGGTCACCCAACGCTAGGTCCGCTCCATTCTGTGAGTTGCACCGACCGCGAAATGTAAGCTTTTTTATAGTCTTGCGCCAGACGTTTTTGTCTGGCTTTCTCTGATGCGCGCCGCTGGTTTCAGCGTTTGTGTCCTCGTGTACTGGGTGCTCCATGTTCTCTGTTTATATCTCCTCTTCGCAATATCGTTCAGATGCGCAGTATTACGACGCAGAGTTCATTTCACTTGTATCTCGAGCTCTTCGTGCTGACAGCGCAGCCTCACCCTCTTGTGGAACGATGCAGTTTGGCACTGCTTCAGCATTCGAGCCGCTGTACGTGTCGAATCATCGCATGTCTTACGCGACTCAAGATAGAGAATAGCAAAACTCAAAAAAGCGCGCTTCGCGGAAACAAGTCGCCCTCCCAAACTCCTCAGAAATATCGAGTTGAACGAGGGCGTCAACGAAGTGTGCGCCTCACGCGCTGCGATTCAGGTTCTAAAACCCGCAGCGCTCTCACAATGGCTGGCGCTTCCCGTCCTTAACATAGTACGAGTCTGTGGACCCTTCTCGCGCTTTAACCATAGCGAAACCACTGGCAGTCCGCAGAACGCCGACGATACGCAGGCTGGAAAGTCGCGCCAGCTGGCACATATACAGATACATTAGGTGTCACCAGAACGGTGAATGAGGCTTTACAGGGCAAATACGCGTGAACACGCGACGTAATTCAGCGACGTTTTAACCAGACAGTTGATCTTCGAAAGCGGCAAGCTGATGAATAAAGGACGAGAGCAAGAGGGGCATGATCATTTTACTTCAGGGGGACATAAAGCCCGCAGTACTCTTAAAATTGTTAGCGCTCCGCGTCTTTCATATACAAGGAGTCCATCAAGCGTTTTCGCGCTGCAGTCAGAACCCTTATTTTTCAGAAAACTCTGGCAGATGGACAAAGGATGACCTATGTCGGCATGACGGTATTTCTTTCAATGGAAACTAAAACAACTAGGATGTCCACACTCTCTAGCCCCCCCCTCCCTAATGTATAAAATCTCGACGATCAACTCGGAAACAGAGTGAGTGACCCCTGTACTCCCATCGGAGCTGACTTCACATCACCACATCTGCAGCAGTGACGCTTTTTCGCCATGCAGTCGTACGCGAGCGCGTGGAGCGGCAAGAATACCATATAGTGAGTAGGGCTTTTTCTAGTGTTTCTGACTGTCTAATTTGTGGCCAATATGCTCCTTGAGATATGCGTAGTGGACACGTGGGCACATCCGTCCTGAGGCGTCTAGCACGGTCGTATCACGTCCCGTACAGTCACCACTGCTACAAGTGTTTCCGTCGTATGCACCGTGTGCCGTTCAGGTATTTTTGGCCTCTGTTCCCGAGGGTGAATTTCCTGAAGTGCAGCACAGGTCTCACAGAAGTACGTTGAAATATGTTTACCGGCATGGCGGGGCCCGCTCGACTCTAAAATAGTCGCACTGCATGCAGGACAATATTATGATCTGGTTCAGTTCCAGCGTCTGGGTAGGTACGTGACCCCACAACAAATTTGATCGAAGGGAAACAGTTTCGAGCTAACAGTAGCAGCTGACGCGGCAAACGGGACCCACCGTGTGACCGGAAGGAGATGATCACAAGCAAGAATAACGCAGTCTCAAAGGAAGTGCACTGATCCAGCTGACCGGTTGAGCGGAGCAGCTCTCCGTGTTTCGTGAAAGGCATGCCGACAAGCGTGTTAACAATTACTGTCGTATCTACAGGGTGACCAGGAAGTTTTCGTCGGATGTGTTACTGGCCGCATTACCAAACACGTGGGAGCTGCCTGACCGGCCGTAAAGGAGCTAACCAAAACGAGGTACCTCGTTAGCCGCGAGTTGTAATTTGCAACAGATACAAATGTTTCGCGAAAAAAAGACGACTTGGAACAAATCGAAGTTTTCATTGTAGCAGATTCTTGTAGAGGACTTCTGTTTCGTAAGCAGGCCCTTGCCTTCGCGCTTTTCAAGGAAAGCAAAAGTCGCTCTTTGTCGAGGCCATAGGAGACGTGCATGTTGTAGAGCCGCTCGTCCTGGTGTGCCAGTCGCTCGCTACATTCTACAGCAGAGCCTCTCGATGGCGTAAATCACTTCCTACCATTTCCCGTGCGGCATAAAATGTTTCAACACTCCGCAGGCTCGTCTCTCACAACTTGCACTCTTCACTACCGGAATTTCTGCTGTGCGCAGAGTTTTCGGCCCTAAGGCCGCCTGCAGCCGGCATCCGAACTGTCGCTGGTAGCGTCGCGAGTGGCAGCCTTCCCCTTCATCTCCGCCGTCGTCGAAATACTTCCTCTAACCACTCCAGATGTCACGAATAGTACGCCGGGGAGTCTTCCACGACTATGATGAACGTAAGGCGAAAGCAACCAAACTCGAAGAAGCAGTCGAACATAGAAAGAAGCAAGAAAAACTTTTAGCGCTGTGACGCAGAATGATTCAGTTTATAGCTTTTTTTGATACACGTGTCCCAAGGTGTTCAGTAAACGGAGTATCGTTCGAAAATCAACCCGCCTGTACTTATACTGTGGTATGTGGAGGTCGACATGGCTGCCGTGTCTAACGTTTTTCCTGTGAGGACCCTGGCACGCGGTGCAAATCGTAGCAGACATTCTGAAGTGGTAGCACACCGGAAAACGGACTTCAGCTGTTTTAATCGGTGAGGCCTCCTTTTGTCGACTACCTGACGTCAACGACTTCCAAAGCACGCACCCTCCCGCACGCGGAGTCTACGTTACATTGTACCGGTCTTTGGCAAGCCATACCACGACGGCACGTCCGAGGGCCACCTGCGACAGTTTGTACAGGAAACAATCTAATTGTTTGCACGATTTCGTATTCCACGTGAACAGGCACTACTAGCTGGTGGACTAGCCGCGCAAGTACACCAGCGCTTTGCAATATGCGGACAGTCGGCAGGTGCAGTAAGGGGTTGCATCAAACTTTGGCAGATGCTCGTTGCTCACTTTGGGGTACGCGCTTCACCAGACTCCTTCGCATCAAAGTCTTTTCAAAGTTGGAAAGTTGATAACCCACAAGGCGGGCAAGAGTATACGTTTGGTGTGGTCGCTTAAAAAACACGCTCGAGTAGCTAGATCAAGGGCCTAGGCTCCTTTTACCAATATTTGTCACGTTCAACTGTGTAAGGCTATTGTACAGAAAACACATATTCCAACCAGAGAACGCCTGGGATCTGTGACGAACAGGCTTTTTGGCGCGTAACGGCATGCAGCTGTGGCAACAGTTCCATTAGGAACTGTGGTTGTACAGACTCACAGGCTAGGTTTAGTGAGGCGGAGTTCTAGGAAGAGCGTTTACTGTCGACGACAGAGTAAAGAGGAAATAGCTAGGTTTAGTGAGGCGGAGTTCTAGGAAGAACGTTTACTGTCGACGAGAGACTAAAGAGGAAATAACTACAAAAGAAAGGGCCTCGTGAATACCGTACAAGTGCGACTTTCACAAACGCAAGGCAACAAATCTGCAAGGTGACAGCCTGCCGCTACGGTAGAAATTTACGTATATGTCCAGATTGCTCCTTCTTTCTTCTACACCGCCCGTCTACCGCCCAGTGGCAGAGATTCGGAATTATCTGCCTGAATCCGCCACCCACGCGCATGCGAGGAACTGCGCTCTTCCGCAAGTTGTTCTTTCTCCTCCTCCTGTTCTGAATTCCCTGTATCTTCCTCGGGACAGGCAGTCGTATGCATCGCCGTAGCTTAGGGCCACCCTGATTGAAAGCTTAGATTCTATAGGTTCCTTGCCGGCCACACCGTGCGAACCTTTTGTGTTCTTGTACCAGTAGAGGCCCGCGGCCACCTCTGCAAGAGCCGATACCATTAAAGCAGCTGCGACCATCGTTTGACTCTGGCCTCTGTTTTGATCGGCCAACCCACTTCACTTCTCGCCACCTAGAACAGACGACAACGGTACAGCATATTCAGATCGTAGCATGAAGGCCGCCTAACCGACGGACGGCAACGAATCGGCACCATAAACACCTACGCTAGAACCGGACGGTCAGGCAGGCCAGGGTACGGCAGCGAGCTTGGTAGCTTGACTTGGCTGGTGTAATTGTGGTCCGAATTATCTTTTAGATTTGCCAGTTTCCATGTAAACTTCCTCAGTAAAGCTGCCGTTCATGCTGCTCGCACCCTCGACGCAATTTTTCAGGCTCAGATGTCAGTCGTGTGCCCGTCTCCGAAAAGACAAGGCGTCCCTTGTTCGCACCTGCTGTGAGCTGGAATAGGGACTTCCCGCCTAGCGAAATGCCCGCTGGTTGACCCAGATCTCAATTCGAAACATAGTATTCTGCAAAGAACAGTGAATTTAGTCATGCTGGTGAAAGTGAGCTTTTCCAGAAGGTAAACTGCGCATGGCGCAGTGGACGCGTGCACGTAGAGAATAACAAGAAGTGTTCTTGTGAGCACCTATATATATTGAATTGTGCGTGAATTCCCAGTGCGTCGGACGGAACTACATCGAAAACTACTTCCGTGTTCGGCTGAAACATCGTCTAGGATTGCAGACGCCCTGTCTTGGACGGCCGGAGTCCTTGTAAACAACTGTTCCAAAAACAAAGACGGCAAGAGCAAAGATTGTTCCTCGCACAGTTTTTTGAAGCGGTTGACTCCACCAGGCTTACTTGCCAACCAAGAAGTGCATACGGTGAAAGTGTCCCTTTGATGAATTGGCCTCCCCTAAAAGCACACTTCACATTCTTACACGTGCTTATCTTTCCCCCCACAGCGTACTTGCTGAATCGTATTCAGTCGAATGGAGTGGTACTGTTGAATCAATCAGGAAACCTTTTCAGCCTCGTCTGCACTAACAGCTCGTCACTACTTCTTTACACGTGCGACTTGGCCGCTTTCTTACAAGCTGCCGGGTAGTGCTCGCGATCATGTGGTGCACAGAACTGGTCGTGCGAAAGGACCTAACGTCGCTGGTAGAACGTGGATAGTTTTTGGCAGAAGTGGCGCGTGGGCGTCCTGATGGAGTCAGAGATACACGCACGCTACAAACGTAGCTGCGTGGAAATCTGCGAGAACGATCATGTTGATTGGTGCCGGCAGTTTGTCTGAAGTTATTTCAGAAGTGCGTGCGGACTTGTCGGCTTCACCCATATCCTCACATTCTAAAATGTGGCGAATACCAAAATACCAAATACGCACGTGCGGTGTTCCCTTCCAATACCAGAAACACTATCTCGAACCCTACATCACTTAGAGGAGCTCGTATATGAACCCCTTGGGTGACAAAGTTGCGAAACAGATAGGCTCGGGTGGCACTACGCCCCATCTGGTGGGTTAGCTCACCATCTTCGTGTAGCGGCGAAGTGGTTGAATTTTACGCCTGTGGCAGAACGACTCAGGCCGCGTGACCTGTTGTTCTGCAGTAGCAGAAGAATCCGCTGGCCGATGCATCAGCCAGGAGGACGATTTCCACGTACTTGTGAAGCGTGCCTTCTTCGGCTCTCTACGAATTATCAACGAATGGCTACACATGCTCAGAGTGCCACGAGGAAAATCAAAGTGTTAGAACTTATTTACTTACGAGCTTCAACAGTTTGAAAGGCACAGAGTCGTTGTCTTTTCTGTCGCGTTTGAATGTTGGGAGACCTCTCATAAGAGCGCATTTGCTACTGCTTCTGAAGTGGGGCTTTATTGCTGTTCGGTGTTGAAGTGGGGCTACGGGTTTCTGCACGCAGCAATATAACTCCCTGTTGGCGAGCCTCTAGCTGCCCCGCACAACTACTGAGTGCACGCCTGCAGGTAAGAACCACACCGTCACCCACAGAGGATGCTGAAGTACAGATGTGCTCGCTCTGTGCAAAGGACGAGCGGATGGCCGTTGTACACAGTGGTGCGCGTGGCGCGGCGGTCGAATGTTACCTTCTGCGAGGACCCAAAACGGG
Source organism: Sarcocystis neurona (assembly GCA_000727475.1). NCBI lineage: Eukaryota > Apicomplexa > Conoidasida > Eucoccidiorida > Sarcocystidae > Sarcocystis > Sarcocystis neurona. Next base: position 6,815,107 of record KL647289.1, on the reverse strand, counting down.
TGTAAGCGCGCATATAAGAAGACAACTTTTGCATGAGGTTCAATCTAACTTTGCAGTCAACCGTATAGCTGCTGGTGTGACCAGTCATTCGCGTGGTGTTTCTGCTTGGATGCTCCAAAGGTGTCAAAGGATGACAATGCAAGTGGTATGGCGACCCGACTATCTTGTTGAGAACTATAAAAGCAGGACTCAAGCAACACGACAGTGCTTCTACTGGAAGACGCAGGTGGAATATTGTTTGCTCGTGACAAGGCCGCTTCACAAACACGTAGCGGGAGTTTGTTGACCGTCGCCACTGCGTTCAATGCAGTGTACGCGCTACACGAAACCGATGCGGTTTCATGCGCTGTTCCAGCTCTCTCTGTGTGGTGTCCTACTCCAGTTGCTACCGTACCTATCGGATACCGACAGACCACGAACTCGAACAATAAAACTCTAATAGCTAGAGGAGCGGGCCACTGAGCACATGCACGGAAAAGAGATTTCATGACGGGCACCCCGGGAGACAAAAGGCAGTTCTCTACTCCTCTGAAGAGGCGGCCCCATTTGCCAGGCACTCATCTTGATGTGCTCGTCAGTTGGCGTCCTTCAGTTTGCACTCTAAAAAATCCATAGTAGTCCCTGGGTTTTCTGTATTATTTTACTCTTGCCACCTCACCAGTGTCGAGGTGATTCGGGCGTCGTTCCCGTTCAAACCGCACCTGGAGGGAGCTGCCGACTGTCAAGGGCAGACACACGTACACGTTAGGAAATGACACAACGTCGCGACCTTTTTTCGATTGTTAAGTTGTGCGCAGACTACAGCAATTCCGATGTTGGCGACGTCACTGAATGGCATGCTTCATATGGACAAAACACATCAGCACTTATAGTACGCAGCCTTGGACGGCTGTGGAGGTGCGCCATGAATGTATTCAAGCCACTGTGACGTGGTTTCCTCGTTTCCGTTTGCTCCTGTTTCAGGGCCACCTAGCTCGTGTTAGATGTTGCTCTGTCTTTTGTTGCGTGGCACGCACGATTGGCACAAGTATCACATCGACCTTCCGGGCTACAATTTATCCAGGCGACGATATTACGAAGGGATCATATGCTTTCGGAGACCACAGAGGGCTGCCGGCGCCTGAGTCAGTTGCCAGCTTTCGCAGTTTCTCTATGGACAACAATCTACACGTTTGATTGAAAGTGCGCTGCAGGAGGAGCGCGAGGCGGTGCAGCAACGTCTCTTGCTGCGATCCGCTATGGAGGTTGTAGAGCATTTATGCCAGCTTTTCCCTCACCTTCTGACGATGGCACTGTTTTACCTCTGCGCCTGAGGAGCGCCTTGCCTGCATCGGAGTACGGCCCCCTTTCAGAGGTAAGCCGAAGTGCAATCAGTTCACCGAGTAATTAATGCACGTGTGCACGTGAGGATGACGACGGTTGAACAGTGTTCGCTGCTCTTGCATTTGCATGACCGGATGTTCCCGGTCCTCTCTACGCATTGTGACGGTGAAGATGCTCTTTGTACCCGAATGCCACCGTGTCGTTGTGGTGGCCTAGCGCACCCTCAGAACATTGTTTAGTGCGTGCACATTATAATTCACGACTATATCCATGCCGTGTGATCGTGAAGATAATAGATGCCGCCGCGTTTTACCGTGAGCTGTAGTGATCTACCACTTTTACGGACCCCTGGGGTTGCGGACTTGCCAGAACCTCATCATTCTCTTCTCTCTCCCTCTTTGAGGGAACACTTAATTGAGGGGCTGCCAGAGCCTCGCCATTCTCGTTTCCCCTTCCCGCTGTGCGGTCCTACCGGAAGGCGCAACAGGTTTCTTATGTTCCGGGAGGACGCTGAACCCAGGTAGTCTAAAGTGGGCGCAGGGGCATCGTCCACCCCCACGTTTCTGCTTCGCTTCCGGTGCACATGCGATGACTTTCCTATGTGGCTCACCACGGGCAACTGCTCGGCAGGTACGACAGATGTGCCCACATAATGTGGACTGTAGACAGTTTCACAGTGCGCTACGCGGGACACCACATTCACTCCGGTGTCACTGCCAGAAGGAATTTCTACAGGCACTCACTTCCTGTAATAACGCACCTAGAGACACTTCCTCTGCACTTACACAAAGAGCGAGTATGTGTCTGCTATGGCACATTACGGCAGCCTCGGCCAGGGTCTCTCCACACATGCGCAGCCCTCAACAAACTAACACCTATACGCGGTTCACCCTCTGCGGCTCAAACCACAGGACAAAATTGGGCAAACTACTTCCAGTTTTTGAGGCCTGCACCGTTGTACGCCGCTGGCCAGTGAATATGTGCACGCTTGTACTGTCCGTTGTATACATCGTGTGGCCCACTCCCTCTAACGCAACGGGCAAGAGGCTGGCACGCGGCCAGTACCGGACCTCGTATTATATGTGTAGAAACTATAGAAGAGTCGAGTATTATCCATGCATACCAGGCGTAAAAAGCGGGAAGCGCGAGCAGTGGGGTAGCTACAAAACTGTGTTTTATGTAGAAGGCGTATAACTTTACAGGTGAATACGTGTCATTCGGTAGTGTGCGTCATTCGCTCCTCTCAACCGTGCACCATCACCAGCATTTGGAAGGAAAACGCATCTCTTTGTGTGCCCGTTCAGATAGACGGAGGATGTAGGCTTGCGCCTTTACCATCAAAGTATACCTTTCAGGGAGACTCAAAAACAGGCAAATACGAGTTGAACAACGTGCCTGAGGTAGCCCATGTCGATAGACACGTAGGAAGGTCAGCCGCTGCACGACGGCAGCTGTACTGTCTAATTTCTTGTTACACCCTCGACCATTCGAAGTTACACTGCACACTGGAGTGTCTGCAAGACTTTCACCGTAGATGTAAACCCGTCGCAGGGCGTATCCGCGCTGACTATCCTCCAAGGACGGTTTTGATAGCTAGAACTTACTCCATTGTCTTTAAAAACTGCTGTACACCGCGACGCTGAGTAGACGGCATGCTTGTTGTCGCCAGTGGCTTACAGGAGGCGATCACCGGCTGCATCTGCTGGGTCAAAAAGTGCAGTCAAGATCGAAAGTGCAGTGAATATCTGAATGAGTCCCTGGACCACGGCGGGTGTGTCTGTCAGCAGTACGAAAGACCTCTCAAGCAAAAGAGCAGCTTCGAGGTCGCCAGCTCAACGGATACTGTACCGGTAGTTCGCCGTATTGTTCTGGTCACTGTTATGTGGGCAGAAGACGCATTGCGACCATGTTTATACAACGACCGCAGGAAAAGGGCAGCAGCAGGCTGAACGTTCCGCAAGGCAAATTGTAAGCCTGCTCACCACCCGTGGAGAAAACGAAGGAGGGAATCTGTCCTGCTAGATACATTGTTTCTGGTTTATATGCTGTCATAAGACAGGATGAAGAAGCGGGGAAATACGGAAGCATACGGGCGGAGACCACTGTAAAAAGTATTCTAGGTGTGGCTCGACAACTTACGAGCTGAGCGCCGTCAAAGCGCGGGGCGTCACGTCGAAGGGGCGTGCTTCGGCGACAGATTTCTTTGCTTAGCATTCACCGGGTGCGCTAATAACAAAGGCTCGTGTGGCTCGAATCGGTGCCTACTTCCTAAGGAGTATGGCAGCGGGGAGAGGCTGACTACTACCCAGAAAACCAAATTTGAAGTAACGGCGCAAGCGGCATAGACGCAGTTTTGGTACGGCCCATCTCAACTAGATCGCGACACGGAATAACGTAAGGATCTCACATTGAACAAGAAAGGTTTTTCACTCTCTGCAAAGAACTTCTTTCACATGCGAGCGGAGATGCTCTTGTCCTCCCCAGTTCGTAGCATGCCGCCTGCCTTTTCCCTGTCCCTAGTGCACTGCGTATGGGTGTAGCAATCCACTAGCACATCTTAGGAGCAAATTTCGCCGTAATACTGGGCTCAGAACGCAGAACGCTGCAGAGTACAGAGCGAGAGTGAGTCTACCTTCTAACTCGGGACGTTAACCGCAAGTGGGAAAATGTAAAGCAGCGGAATACAACATTGGCATGTTAAAGGGAAACATGTAGACTGTTCCTCTTTCTGCTGCCGTGCGGTGGTACATCCTCGGAAGTGGCTGCTGGTGACTCGGAGTTGAAACGCCAGATAGCGTCTGCGTATGCGTAGTTGTAGACCTTTTTCGTCAGAAGAAAGGGGTTTCAATGCGTGTTCTGTTTAAGGGTGTTTGCAGAGCGCGGACACAAATCCTTAAGATAAAGACGCTTACGAACTGTTGTAGACCTTCTTGCATCCGGGTGTGCAGTGACTGAAAAACCTGCAGAACTACCTCTTTTTTGAAATCAAGTCGGGTAAAGCAGTCATTCGACTAGTGATCCGATGCTGCCTCCTTCAAACTCTGCCGGTCCCCGTAGCTACAACGTCAACTGCAGGAAACCGTATAATCGATGATCGCGGACGTGTCTATGCGCACTTCTTTTTAGGTTTCGAAGGAAAGAATGTTTAGAAAGAAAATACAATATTGGGTACGAATCGACGGTGTCTACCATGTGTATGCATGTTGTCGGACTAGACGCGCGAGATCGTGCACCCATCTCAACGTAATACGCTGTCTTATTGCTTACTAAACTGTGGCCAGATGGTGTAAACTGCCTGATGCGTTAAGTAGCGGGCCAATTTTTTCAGCTTGTGAGTGCGATGCGTCCATAATCAGGGCCTACGCGCTAGCATTCGCGAATCGATGCGGCTGCAGAATCTGCATGTTCCGTACGTCCGCTAGTGTTTTCCCAAATTTCTCGTGCAACACCTCGTAATGCAAGCAGCGCAGTATCTCTCTATGGTATGATCAACATATCGTGAGCTTACTGTTTGTACAATGCCGCAAGGGGCCACGTTTTTGAGTGAAGGAGCGAGGTGTTACTGTTTCCATCACAAGCTTCCAACGGAGGACACACAAAGGACTCGAATGTCCTCGAGTGCGTTGCACACCAGTTGGGACAGTCCCGAATCGGTTAGATTTCCCGTCTGCCACTTTGGAGTCTTCCTCAAGAGCCACTGCACCGGACATAGGCTCGACACCAAAAAGGAGAATGTCACTGTCGGCGGCTCTCACAACATGACCCTGTAAGTTTACTTAGTGATCAATATCATGGAGCTGGAACTTTGTGTCAGAAAGCATAGGTTTCGCTTAGGTCGTACGTGTTCGTTCAAACGTACGAACAAGTCAAGTGTCTCCTTGACATGCACAGATGTCGGCTAGGTAACTTGGAGAAACTGCCACATACATGCGGGTGACGTGCCTTTCGGCAACACTACAGTTCCGGGGCAGGTGTTGGATCGTGCCAAGAGCATTTAGCTGTGCAAAAGCCAGTGCGCTTCGTCATCGCATGTATGATGCTGGGCACGCAAAAGAGAAAAACTCAAAGCCGTCGCCGCTGCACTACATCCTCTTGCACGTTTCTTCACCTTCTGTGCGGAGCAGGGTCTTCTTCAAAGAAAGACCTACGACGATGTAAGGCGGTACTCTTGTGCAGTTCTGATCTTCAAATAGACACTCTAGTGCTGCTCAGGAGGGTCCGCCTCCGACTCTGCAGATCGGTGGAGCTGAGTGTGGCACTCCTTGCAAGTCCGTTCAAGAGGCGTGTCTGTCTGATAAATGAAGTGTGAGAGTAAAAAACGTTTTCAAACGGGCGGCGCTCACCAGCCAAGTGAAACTGCGTGCTGAGTTGTACACGTGGGTACGGGGCTCTGAGACGAGTCTTACCTCCGGCTTGTAAGCTCTGTTTCGAAGCGTCCTTAGAGAACGGTGGAACAACATTCACTGGTACCATTCCATGTCTACACGGACGGGGAGTTGCAGCCTTACATGAGTACACAAACGCCTGAGCAACCATGGCCTGTGGGGCAGATCTTCTGATGGACGCGCTGATCCGCAGAAATGTGGTTGAGGTTGGAGATGGAAAAACATTCAGTAAATTCTCAGTCGCTCTTCTACCTCCCAGGAAAGAAGTACTCGAGCACCAGCAGGCGAGTGCCGACAGAAATAATACTCTTTCAACGGGCGCTGCGCACCGTCGTCGCCGCACTGCACATCAGTCACGAGAGCTTTATAGAATTCAAGGGGCATCGTGCATCTTTGCAGTGTCCGTAAAAGGGGAAAGACTTTCATGCAAGAGAGTGATTTCGTGGAGTGCCTCTGTATATGGAACGGCTTACTGTGCTTCAAGACTGTGACATTTCAGTATGAGATGAAATCGGCATCTGAAGACACTTTAGCTATTGTGTAGGCACCAATTCTTCCGGTGCTCCTGAGGAATTTGAGAAGTGTATACAGGTGAAGTTTCGTGCAAGCAGATGTGGGCGAAACCCGCATCTCACCACCTGAACCTCACACGGGCTCATGCTGCTCGCCGTCCACTATTGCCTGCGTCCGAGTCCTGAGTTTCCCTTTAGAATATAGAGGACATCACTTACACGCTGTGCGACGGTGTTCACAGAAAGTGGAAAACTCTGAAAGTGGGCAAAAAGCCACAGTAACCAGTGCCAAAGAAATCTGAAAGCTCTTGACAAGAAGGGCTGCCCAAAATCAAAGGGAGGGGCGCCCGTCACACACGCGTTGAACTGCAGCCTCGACATCGGGCAATATACATCTTCGGGGCAAGGTGATGTTGCTCCTTCCGACCACTAAAGTACTTGGTTGCAGGTGTGATCCTTGTCTGTGTGAAGCATTCTCACTGTTGTGCGAAGGAAAAGTCGTTCCTAGGTTATACGCTGTCCGACCAACCTCACTTGCGCTATGCACTGGGTCCTCACGGTGGAAAATGCAACCGTTTCTTAACAGTCACGGCAGCACGTTCCATTTGTTGCTTTGCGGCGAGTCTGACGGGCGACCGTGAAGGGTACGAACTAAATCTTACAATCTGGGGAAGAATCAGTTAAGGCGACACACGTGGTTGCCACTACCTCACAGCTGTTCAATTCAAACCAAGGTGACCTGCGCCACCGAGCACCCCGCTGTTCGTATGAGGCACACGCTGATACCTACAACTGGATCAAGGTGGCTTCGCAATTGCCTGCATCGCTTTAGTGAGTACCAACGAATGTAGGAGCGCCGTAGGTCTACTAGAATTCCTAGAGAAGCTTCAATGTACGGCTCACCTGCTCAACATGTGCACACAATCATGTATGTACATGCAGTGAAACAGGGACGCAAAGTCCCCTAGAAATTGTGGGGTCTCACCAGCGAAGGTAGGGGTTGGAGAAAGAAGTATCCACGTTCAAAAAGCAACACTCTCGGGGAGGCTTGTTTTTGCGACACCGGCGAGTCTTCAACAAAGGAGGACAACCATTGTCTTCGCAAGTCTGAGGAGACGGGACGCTAGCGGTGCACTGCACAGGATTACAGACGTACTGGAGCACACCAGCGCTGACGTACCGACCGTCCCTGGAAGCGCCGGAATGAGGCACACAGTCACAGTTCTCTGACGTTCACCATGTAAGCGACTGCGCAGAGGAGTTGACGATCTGTACACCATCAGGAGACCGGCGATAAAGATCACGTCTGTCGCAGACGACAAAAGCAGATTCATCCGCTTCAAATCTTCTACTCAGCGTACCCGCATAGGTAACTGTAGGCACGTACACACCCAACGAGCAATTTGATAAAAAACTTTGCATAGGAGAGCAGGCTTCACTATAGCCATTCAACGACTGTACTATTTGCATCCTGGTTGCGCTCCCGCTTGCCGACGAAACGGCGAGGTGCGACAACATTCGCATACATCACTGCCGTGCCTTAGGTCGGTTTACACATTTTCGTGAAACAGTACAAGCTGATTATTCTCACTTGCTGGAAAGTCAGTAGCGACTGTCCTACATGCCTAGCTGCGTAGGCAGTATTCTGAGTAGCTTCTTCGTATGCAAGTCCTTCTACGTCTACGGCCAGCAACCTAGGTCGCGGAGTGTGTACTCAACATATGTGTGGGGTAAGGCTTGAAACCCTCTGGAGGCAGGGGGCTACGCTGCAAATCTCTGCCGTCATACGTTTCAGTTTGCCTGAATGCTGGGCGAAACTCGGCGTCATACACTGCCCACCGCGTGCTGCGCAGAAAGCACCACATGAGCCTTCCGGTACCACACCTTTGTCAGGACTGGTATTCAGGGGATAGGAAGACATTCCGCTTGCAGCTTTCACAGTGATTGCTGTGCGGCGGAACTCTTGAACAATCGAAGAACTCAGGAGGAAGCACGCTGGTCCAGTGTTGAGCTCGTGTCTCCTGCACGGGAAGCGTGGAGACCTGAGTGTTGCAGATACGATCCCAAGGTGCAGTGTTTCATTACAGAACGTGACAGGTTTATCTGGTAACGCGCACTTGTGAAAGTGTCACCCTGTGCTGCATCGGCCGGCCGCCTTTCGGTGTAATCCGTCTCCCGTTAAGGTAGGCGATTGCAAAACACTCCTTTCTGGACGGACCTTCACGACAGATGCAAGGCGTAGGTTCGAGTACGCGTCTGTCTATCGCTTACGTCCCGCCCCTTCAGTTCAGCTGAAAAACACAGGCGTAGGGAGACATGTATACACTCACACGATGGCAAGCGAAATGTCTACATTATAACAGTGCCTCGGAGGAAAGGCACGGCGGTTGCGCACAGCAAAAATACCTCCTGTCAGATGGCCTGCGGGTAGAGGCGACACCTGTCGCCTTCCTCCAGCCGCGGCGGGCCTCTACGTTCTATCAGAGATAGAACTACTGGTCACGTGCCCCCTCCTACTATACACTTTACAGTCCCTCAGAGATAGAGCTACTGGTCTCACGCACCCTCCTTTTTACACTTCGAGCTTCGGTGTCGCAGTCTCTTCTGCAGCGGTTGACAGTCGTATGGCCACGGCACGCTGCAGACTGTTCAGCACAGGATGTTTTCATACCTGTAAATTGATTTGTAACTCCACTACCTACAGTACCAGAATGCTATTTCTTATGATTTCAGCAGATAGGGGACACGGGAGGTTTCCGCGAGACGCGTGCAGCCTCAAAATCACTGAACCCACATCTTGTCTGATGCTTTTATGCACACGAACTTGAGTCTTGCCGCTCTGCAGTGACAGATTCCTCTTGACGAGGCAACAACGTGACCTGGGCGATCGCGGTATACAGAACTGTCAGCGACGCCACGACACCCCGTCCCAATGTGTAGACGCCAGTCTCTATGCCGCCGACTCTGTCCACTCTGGTGGAAAGCGAAATTTGAACGTGTCTTGCTTGCTTGTACCATTCCGAAATGCAGGACGCCCGATACACCTGGTCGAGTTACGGGAAGGCATGCGCAACCTGATCCCTGGATTCACAGTAGCAAGTACCGCTCAGCTGGAGCACAGAAAGTGAGCAAGAGCCCAGCTGCATATCAGGTGGCGGCATACACCGTGCCGGCAAGGCTTCCTTCGACCGTGAAGTGGCTTACACACGCACTGGCACACTACATCAAGTGCTGTCGGCGGCGTGCAGGTCGCATGCGCGCAACTCGCCGCGACCGTGTAGCTAGCGGTGTCGTTTTTCGAGGACGGCTTGTAACTAGGTAACCGGGTTGCACATGTCGAGGAACACAAAACGGTCCCTTTGAAGAGGACCACACGAAGCAAAGTACCAACTGTGATCCTGTCACCAAACACAGACCCCCACTGGTCAGGGGCGCGCCAAAAGCAGCGGATCATACAGGTGGGTTACGTCAGTTTCACGCGCTCGCCAGCTCGTATCACTGACGACGCGTCGCGGGTGGTGACACGTGCCGATGTGCTGGGCCAACGTGATTTTAGAGAAATCTGACTTCTGCTCAAAGCGGTTGAGAATGTCATGGGGCAGAAACATTTGTTGTGTGCTCCTCGACGTGGTTAAACCTCACTCGCGTCCCTTTATTTGTACAGAGAATACCCACGATAGTCCTCGCGGTATGGCGACAAACCAGCATAGGGTCTCTCACAGTTGCATCTGGAAGTGATTCAGCCGCAGTTGGGGCGCCTCTGTGCGGCAGCTTTGACCCGCGCAAGGTAGCATATCAAAATGCCCCGCACAAAGATTCTTTGATTGTCGTCTTCTGTGGCGAGTGCAATGCAGGTGACAGCTGTGCATAGTACGCACGCCACCTTTGAGTTTGCGACATCGGCGCCACCTCCCCAGGCTGTCTTCTGTCGTGTGGGGCAATGAAACTGTTTCTAGAGGACTCTGGCGGACAGGCGAAGAAGCGGGGGAGTGCGCACGTGAATAATGGAACACGGATGCGTGGGTTCGAAGCGCGGTTCGCATCGTGTCAAGTTGCTCGTTCCGTACTGTGCATTTCCTGTGCTATTCCCCGGGAACATGCTTCCGTATCTTTCACGTCCAAGTCAGGTGTTCGTATTTAAAGTGGTCAGGGCCACTCCTGGTAGCCCTTCCGCCCCCGCAATAACGTGGGACTCGAGGCTGGCAAAAATATGAATTAGATCCGACTGAGGAAGGTAAAAGCTCCCAGCGTTACACTTGCGGTTGACAGACTTACTTCATTTCAGAAGTGTAGGCCGTGCTTTTCCCGGCAAGGACGCTATGTCCTGCATGTTAATTCCAGTGTGTATTTGGTGAGGAAGCGTCCGTAATACAGGTGCCCGGGTACAATGTGCCTTTCCCGAATTCGCCGTCACCCTGCAGCAAAATACTTTCAGGACACCAGCCACAAAACGGTCTCAGGTTGAGAACTGAGGTCTGTGTGATTCAACGTGTTCAGCATATGCGTTCAGTATTCTCATGAGAATAAACGTCGCCGATCCCGTACACTGCTGACTGGGTGTTTACTCCACGCAGATCCGTTGTACGTTGTTTTTCCTCGTGTAATTTATTCGACTGCCGGAAAGCGTGCGGTGTGCATCTGGAGTACTTCGACATACGTGCTTCCCCTCTGCGAATGCACGTGTGTCCCGTGATCGCAAGGGCGGGTCGACGCACGTCAGTCTAGTTCTGCACTACTGCTTTGAGAGCAGTTCCGGTCCACGGTTCACCAATGTTGCGTGTTGCTTCCCGTCGAACAATTTCTACAACAATTGCGCAATGGCTTCCACTCACTTGCTCTACGCCATATTCCTGCGTCAGGCGCTCGCACGTTGACGGTGACGATTGCGAGCCAGTCTCGCGTCTATATTGTACTCGTACGCAACACGCAGTTTCTAAGTAGAAACGCGTAGTGTTTAAGGCTGAACATCCTTGATCCCCGAGCCTGTGGCAAGTCTCGATGACGTTCGACCGCAAAATTACCTTTCGCACGTGGCGAAATTTTGTGGGGACGCAGTTGTACGCACGCATTGGTCCGACAGCCTTCTGCGACTGCATGCACGCGCTGCTGTGGTCAGAGAACAGAATGCACACGGATATTAACAGAAGGGTAAATTATCATTGATGGTAGGAGGCTGAAACAGAGAAGTGCATGGCGCTGACGCAGTGACACAAATTATTAGCAGCACATTAAAGAAGCATTCGCTGGGCCACATGCACCAGCAGGATAATTCGCTCGAGGGAAGGATACCGTGTTTCACAGGTCATCTTGTGGCCCACACGACGGACTCGCAACGCTGGAGAAGGCTTTCAGTGTGGGCCCTCAGGTTGACATTGTCACTGAATATCACGTCATGCGTTGTGGAGGAGGCTTTCGAGTTGTGCTGCATAGGTCCTCTTGTGGCCCACGTGACGGACTCGCGATGCTGGAGAAGCCTTTCGGTGTGGGCATTCGGTTTCACACTGTCAATGCATATCGCATCGTCCGTTGTGGAGGAGGCTACAGAGTTTAACGTTTGGGTAGAGCCCTACCAGGTAGAATACGCATGTGCGTCGCACAGTCAGACCCAGAAGAAGCAGGACGTCTGTGGAGAAGCGTGGACACGGCGAGGAACAAACGCTGAAAGACTCTTCCTCTGAACCATCTACTTCAGTGGCCATTTTTTACTAATATGGCGCATTGAGACCTCCAAGTTCAGGTGCCCTCTTCGGCGTAGCCCCTTGCGAAACATACACGGGAGATACAGTGGCTTTTGATCAGGTCAAAACCTATGCACAAACGTGCATCTTCGCCCGCTCGGCGGTTCAGTTGTCTGTATTCTCGGCCGGAAGACCGACGCAGAGAACGGCTAGAAGGGGATGCCTGAGTCGTCTATTGTGTGTGAGGTGCTCTTAGGGGGAGCCTCTATCAGCAATTGTTATCAGTGGGATACGATGTCAATGCGTTAATCTTAGAGCCGTGTGCTTGGCACCGCACCGTCGGGAGAACCGCGAACATACTTTGCGAAGACTTCATCTCTTTTCCTTCATCCCTCTGTTGTTCAAGCGTGGGGAAGGTACGCTCCAAGTGTATGCATTGGCTGGCTTTGAGACATTCTTTTCGTGGTCACAGGAGTTGTTTCTCCTTTCGTCTTACAAAGGCTGGCGTCGCACGTGCAATTACAGGTAATTTGCTTTCTTACAGAAAATGTTGGGGAACTTGCTTTTGGGAAGCGACTCTCAGCGAACACGTATCGCACCAAGTGTTTTCACTGAGTTGCAGGTATCCCGAAGTAAACTGTACATATCTGCAGAGGGCTGGCTGCTACACACGACGAAGGAGTCACACATTAACCCAAGAGTAAACATTGTCAAATGCATGTACAGTTCAACAAGCGCAGGTCACGTGTTCCTCCGAGGTGGAGGTGTCTCTCCCCGTGGTGTACGCAGCCGGCACCCCAGACAAGTATTAAAACATTCGTACGGAGCCATACACTTGTAATATATGCGTACCCGTGACCGGCTAGTTTTCGCCGTTCTCGCCGACGGCGGATCTGTAAGGACGTGGGCAAAGGATGCACAGAGCGTTTCGAACTCCGCCGTGGCCGCGTCTGCGCAGAGTCGTCTCTACTTACCCTACAACCGCAAAATTTCCCTTCTTTACGCATTATAGGTGCTGCTTAGTTGGTAAAACGTGTGTTTGTCGGCTCTGTTTCTCCTTCCTGAGCGCACTCGTGCGATGTGCGTCGGAGGGACGATGCGGCCCATAGACTTCACACCGCTCCGCTGCCGCTCGGGCCGCGACAACACGCATAGGTGTAGGTAGATATATATGTATACGTTGTGTAATTGTGTACAAGTTGTCCGTATTCTCGACCTAATAGTTGCTCGTGCTGGTATTAGTTCTCTCCCGCTAGTGCTGTGCTGCTGCCGCGGAGATCCTGGTGATGCTGCGGCTGCCGCCAGGGTGGCTACAAGGCTTTTTCTGCTTTGGTGAGCGGGCGCAGTGCATGCGCTTGCGAACGACCCCGACGTCCGGGTGTCGCTCTCTCACTGCAGGTTTCTGGGAGCGTCTAAACAGAGCACGTAGTTCTACCCTCGTCTTTTTTCCTGGCCTTCTAGTCTGAGGGTCTTTTTCCGCGGTCTTAATCCATTTAGTCGCGGTCTGCGGCCGAGTAAGTGAGAACTTACGCGCACCGGCGACCTGTTACTGTGTAAGGCACACGTATCATGTTTTTCTACTTTGCTAGAAACATGCGCTTCTGCCGTGCCAGTGACAGGACGTACAAGATACCTAGTTCCACACAGTTCCTTCACTGTACTTGTGGACTGGTTTTGACCAGCTGTTCTGCTTGTGGGCTGCGCCAGGTATCACAGGCCCGCTTTGGATGTAATGAGTGTACGTTTGCCAGCTGCACTTTATCACGCATGTCTTCAAGTAATTTGCGCTTGTAGCTTCTCCACTGCATACTACGGCTGTTTTGGCGGGTCGTGCTCTTTCTGTTGAAGAAGGGAGTACACGGGGCTGCAGTGTTTTCGAAAATGTGCTGGAGCAACTCACACTGCCTCGTTAAGGATCAGGCAGCACCAGCACGAGATGCAGTCAATAAAGTATATCTATACCCATTTTACAAAGGTAAGCACTTCGTCGACCACCTCTGCGTCAAGTCTGTCACAGAGGGCCTTGCACATGGCCCGAGGACAGCACGTGCTTCTACTCACGTATCGTTCAAGTAGTGTTCATCGCCCACACGCTGGCTACTGTGGGCAGCCCGTCAGACCACGTGGCCTGCAGATAGGCTGCCGGTGCACTATTCTACAGTGCATGCTACGTAGAGAGGACATGTTAATCCATATATCCAAAGTGTTCGTTGCGTACAGGCAGACTGGCCACGACGCATTCACGATGTTCGCTGTATGCAGCTGATTTCCAAAGATACCCGAGTTCAGTATACGGTGTGGATGACTCTTGCCGTCGGCGTTGTATACGGAGAACTAGGATCAGCTCCCACGTTCGGCGAAATGCGTGAATGAACATCGAACATGTTCGTTTGAGTTCACACTTGAACTGCAGTCGTCTCTTATACTGCGGAGCAGACATGTAACACAGCTTGAGCGGTGCACTTCTGCTCTCGTCGCCTCTTGTCGTGTATGGATTTGCGCTGTGGGCAGCAGCAGCCAACGGCGCTGGCGGTGCTGATCGCGCGCAGCCCACGCGTAAGAGGGGCAGAGGGGCACTAACTCGAACGATGCGTGGAGGATGTTTCTGGAATTTTTCCTGCGTCTGCTCGTACAGCTTCGCGGCACGCCCACGTTTCACCTGCGAAATCACCGTTAACTGTTGCCACTGCTCTGGTTCTCGTCTCATTTCTAGCCCCTCGAAGAGCACTTTGGGGGAGGACAGTACAGGGTACGCAGTCATGCAAGGCGGAGCGAGTGAGCAATATGGACAGCGTCAGAAAAGGTGCGGCCGTTTCAGCGGTGAACCTCGGCAGCCAGCTATTTCGAAAGGCAGCAGCAGGCAGCAGCTACCTGAAGGGGCACACACTGCGTGGTCACGCAGTCTCCTCTCGTAGCATTCCGCCTTTGCAGGGCGAGCAACAGCAAGTCAAGGAGGGTACTATAGCAGATGAAGAAGACCGTGGTGCTGATACGCTGCTGGTACCGCTTTTCAAGCCCGACCACACGCAGGACGGCCCCGCTTGTGCGTGCCTGCAGGCCTTAGAGCCTTACACTGTGCTCTGCTGTTCTGCCGGCGCTTACGCCGGCAACTACTTCTTCATCAGCAAAGATGTACACGGTGAAGTCCTCGGTGGCGGCCCTCACTTGGTGTCTCCAGCTCTTGCGGCACCTGCAGAATCAGCCGAGCAGCAGGAGCCGCAGCGGCAGCAGCAGGAGGCAACTGTGCGGGATGCGGTGCAGCGAGAAAAATCGGGCCTGCGAGAGAACCTTGCAGGGGAATGGGTGGGCGGACCACTACAGGGCCAGGAACACCAGACGGCAGGATCGAACGGGGCGACTGCAACCCCGCACATAATAGTGGCTCAGCAGCAGAGGGTAGTAGAGCACCTACCAATAGCGGAGCAGCAAGAGAGAGAGAAGCAGCTGCGGCAGGTGGAAGAGCAGCCGAAGGCACAAGCACACTGGCAGCCCACTTCGCAGGGACGACTAGAGAGGAACCCGCTGTCGGAACGGCAGGAGCCGGCAGAAGCTGATCAGGAGGCAGAAACGCGCCAGCAGGCAGAAACATGCCGAGAGGGGCCCCCTTTGTGGCCACCAAGGGCTAAAGCGGAGCAGCGGAATGGCGAGGACAAGGCGCAACGGCTTCGGCGACGCGAAGAGCAACAGGTGGACCTGCCGCAGGTGGACATCAGGGAGTTTGTGAAAATCGGCCGCTTCATGGTAGAGGAAGGAGCGGACCAACAGCAGCAGCAAGAGGGGACGGAGGAGCAGCGATGTACGGAGGTGGGCGCTCGGATGGAGGAGCGGAGGACGGCGTGCAATGCCGATGAGCAGCAGGTGGGAGATTTTAAGGTGGATGACGTGACGATGCGAATTGAGCACGCCGGCCTGAGTGCAGTGCATGCAAGAATATGGGAAGATCCCGGGAGAAAGCATTTGGAAGACAGGTTGAATATTCAGGATCTCTCCAGTGAAGAAGGTTAGAGCTCAGCTTCTATGTATTTCACTCTGCATTCCTGCAGACGTCTTCAGATGTGCGTCTACGGAGCTGCGTGTGGATACCTGTCTGTGCGCGCACATGAGCCTGTCTAAATACAACTGTCTGTGTGTTTGCTTACATCTGTGTGCCGGCGGCATATTGAAGCGGATGCGTTCAGTACACGTTGTTGTGCACGGGCTGCCGCAGGTGTCACCCACGCTTCTGTCTCCGTGCGACTCTGCGTGTGCGACGGAATCTCAGGGACGTGGAAGAAGGTGCGGTGGGACCGCCCCATCCCCCTGTGTCGCTGCTGCAGCAGCCCGCGCAGCAGTATTTCGTCGGGCCCCGATACGACCAGCGTAGCTTCGGACAACCTGAGTGACGATCAAGTAAGTCAGGAGGGTACAGAAGATGGAGGAGAAGAGGGAGTGCACGTCACAGGACGAGCTGGCGGAGACAAAGTGGCATCACAAGTGTCTGTAGCACAGACAAGAGGGAAGGCAGTAAACGTTAATACGGAGACAGCAGCAGCGCCAGCTGTAGTGGCAAGTGAAGTAGCGAGGGAGGATACACACACCGGAGAAGGTGGGGGAAAAGGTGAGACAGCGGAGAGGCAAGCACGGAAGAAGAATTGGGTGGCCACGCCCATCGGAAGTTTGAGTTGCGACGCTGCTGTGTTAAAGGAAGGCGACCGCATAGAAGCTAGCCCTCAGGCAGACGGCGGCGCTTCTTCGACGGGGACAGCACTGTCGGGTTACCAGCACACGACAGCACGGCAGAGCGACTCGCTCTTCCAGCGTGGACAATCAAAACGGAGTCAACGCCCGCAACGTGGGAATTCGGAGCGGCGTCAGCCTCGGCAGCAGCGTCACCAGCAAGATATGAGGCAGCAGAAAGAAGGACAGCTGAAACGTGGACAGCCGCAGCAGAGTCAGAACCAACTCGAGCAGCTGCACGGAGAGAAGCAGCAGCCGACCATATATCAACAGTATGAAGAGCAGCACATGCGACGCGACGCTCAAAGATGGCCAAAAAAGGAGGGGCAACAGAGTGAAGGACTTAATCGCACGCGAAAGGAGCGAAGAATGAGAAGACGGCAGTCGTCTTCCCAGTTGGTCAACTTCAGTGGGAGGCTACTTCGATTTGAACGGGGGCCCCCACTTTCGCCATCTGAAGCTTTTGATGAATTTCTTCTCACCTTCGAACTTCAGCATTTAAAGAGCGTTCTTTTAGCTTGTTTGAGAGAGCGCGGCTGTTGTTGCTCGCGAGCGTGCAGAACACGGACGGAAACAATATCACCAGTTGCGGCACCGTCGTCGTCGATGGCGGGGGGGCCACAGCCGCCAGGGTCGCGCACAAGAGCACGCGGGGGGGGTCTGCATGCAGCAGCACCTGAAGGAACAAGAGTGGAGGTGAAAGGGGCACCAAAAACTAAGGTAGCAGAGGCCTTCGACACGGAGCACAGGCCCTCGTCTTCCCGGCGCTTTGCCGGAGGCATTAAGGGACGCTCTGCGACAATGCGTCCAAACGCCACTCCTGAAGCAAGTCGGCGGCGAGAAGGTTTTCATCAGTGGAACCGCTTGGCAGCCATCCGCCGCACCAAGAGGGACAAAGTTTGCCCGATGCACGCTGCAGCAACATACAGCAGTGAGGACTGCACGTCGATGCGTGAAAGTGCGAGGGGGTTGGGAGTGAAGCGATGGGCTTCTTTAGTTACCGCCAGGAGCCACGACGTCGGCGTGGGACATAGTACGTTTACAGATTGTATGTTTTCCGTCGAGGAAGTGTCCGATGTTAATGAGCGATCACAGGATGCCACGGGGGCTATCGGTAATATCCTCCATCGGGGAGCGGGCGATGAAGACGATAAGGGCAAACATAGTTACGACGCACTCAATGAGGCCACTTGTGATTATTTCAGAAGCAGTATACCGGCTTCGAATAGTGAGAGGCCTGCCAGCACCTACTCCCGCAGTACTTGGTGGCGCAACAGATTAGGCGCAGTAGAAGTGTGGGGGGGGGAAGGGACGAAGCGAAAAGGGGATGTGCGATCTGAGACGAGTGGGCCGAAAGCTGCGTGGAGGTGGGAGAGGCAGCAGTCATGCTGCTGTTGCAGCAGTTGTGAGGCGGACCCCCTCCGATGGCTGTGGCGCATTGGCCCGCTGTCGCTGCTATACCAGGAGGACAGCGGCAGCGATTTGACGGGTAGGAAAGAAGCAGGTGACGGAGAGATGTCAATGGCGGCAGAAGACGCCACAACTAGAAAAGAAGCGACAGCCGCCGGCGGAGGAACAGCAACCAGAGGAACGTTAGCGGCAGCAGGAGCACCAGGCAGAGTTGCAAGGCACGGGGCAAGCCGCCTAAGAGATAACGGCGCCCAGAAACGCCGTTTGCGGCTCCCCGAAACACCTGCGAGCCAAACGTTGGCAAAAGACGACATGCTCCCAACAGACGTTAACAGGCCGCACACACCCCTCCGTCTGCTGTTGACGCCGGAGGAAGCGGACAGATGGCGAATGGCCTGCGTGGAGCTGCCACGTCACTTTTTGCCTGTTAGCAAGAAAAGTCGTCCACTCACTATATATGATGAGGCGACCGGTTCGAAGCTTGGAGAAGTTCGCTGGTCAGGATGTTTCCTCACCTCTAGCCAGCAAGGCCACATCGTGGACAGGAGGGGGAAGGGCTCTTGCTGCGCGCCTAGAGCGGTCCCTGACGTAGCAGCAACTGCTGCGACGACACTGCAGGCAGGCGCCCCATCGCAGCAGCCGACTGCCCGATCGCAGACAGCTGACGCAAACCAGAATGGCCAGCGACACCATGCTCAACTGGGGAAGCCGTTTCGCTGCCAGGTCGAGCAGCAGCAGGAGCCACTGCAGGAATGCCAACAACAGCAACGCGGGCAACCTCAGCTGGCGTCGATCATACATGACCGCCGCTACGTCATAGTAGAGCACTCAAATGGGAGAGCTCGCTTTTATGAAGGGCCCGCTGGCATCCCGGTGCGGGAATCCGTTATTGCTCAAGCAGCAGATTTGATGACTTTCAAGGGCGCGCAAGCGGAGGGCTCTTCTTCGCAAGCAGGCAGGGCTTCAACAACGTTTCGGGGAGCTTCATCGGCACCGCAGATGAGCAAACCGTCTTGTTTTGGAGGAGAGGCGTGCAGGCAATTGGATGCTCAGACGGAGACTGAAGCGGCCTGCGGCAAAAATGAGCGTGTCGGCAGCCCGTCGAACCGAAATGGCTGTCTACGTTCTGTTGCCTGCTCCAGTAGCAGTGTCAGCACGCCGGCGTATCGAGGAATTGTATCGGAGTTCCAGACAACCGTAGTTTCAGCGACGCAGACATCAGAGAATGCTTCCGCAGCAGAAACATCACTCGCTGAACGCGCCCACCACAGCGGTCAAGGTTCCCACACAACATCACGTTACGACGAAGGTACTCCTGGTGGGAGAAGAAGCAGCAGTCGCAGCGCGCCGTCCACAACCGGGGCAAGTAATTCGCAAGGTAAAATCAAAAGCTTGGGTACCAGGTGGAGCAATCGGGCGAACCCACTTGAGGAGTGTGACTGCTGGCTAGTATCTTCAGTAGTTACGCAGGAAGATAGGAGGCCCCTGCCGGCCTCTTCCGCATCTTCATGTCGAAAGTCTAACAAGGATGCTGGGGTGGCCGCAGATGACTGTATACACGGGGAAAAGCCACCGAGCGCGAGTTGTACAGCTGTGTCAGCCAACGATGCGGGAGGGGTAGTAGCAGCGGCTGGTGGAACAATGGGGGTAGCGGTTTCACAAGCGGGAGCAGAAACCGCGGCAGCCGTTTTGATGAGGCCAACCGAAATGGCAACACTCCCAGCGCTGTCAACAGAGACATCGGCAGCAACCTCAGCAGCAGGCTCATCAGGAGCAGCCCCCAGACGACCCGCAGCAACTCCAGCTGCAGGACCACGTCTGCAGACAACGGCTCAAGCTGGGCTGCAGCAAAACGCCCCACAGCAGCAACGGCAGAACGTGGAAGAGATTGCCACACACGGTGAAGATGCACCTGCTGAAGCGATCGTGCAGCAATTGCGCACGAGCTCAGTGTCGTTGCTGCTGCAGGGCAGATTATTCAAGAAGCCTATGTGTGGCAGCACGAGGACGGCGCCTCGCAGTGTCAACAGCAGCAGCCTCTCTCAGGGCTGCAAGTTTCACGAGAGGGTCCCCTCTTGTGCAAGCGGCACTAACGCAGACAGCACTCTTGTGAGCAGCACAGCCGAGAGGGAAGCGCTGGGCATCAAGAGTGTAGCGTCAGGACCCCAGAAAGTTTTGGAAAAGCCGCAGCACGACAGCGCTGCGCGGCAGTCGCACAACTTCCCGAAATCACCCCTGAGAGCGCACACTTCCCCCACTTGCCAGCAGCGACGTGACCCATATGGGCCTCAGCGTGTGGACATCGAACAAGTTGTGGACGACCTCACGAAAGAGCAATTTCTCCCCTATTTGCTCCCAAGCTCATCTCCACCCGCTGTCGGTACACCCGCCCAGCCTGTCCGGAGAGGAGGGGCAGCGCGCTACCCCAGTAGGCGATGGAGCGTTGGCATTGACGGTCTGTTGCATTGGACTAGCAGCAGACGCCACAGCAGTAATTTTGAGAAGAAAAGCCGTATCCAGCGTATAGAACGCATCAGCGCAGTTAACGTGCCAAGCCGCAGCAGGCACCTCGAAGCTCCACTGACTAGCAGCAATATTGCCAGCGGAGGAGAAAGCACGTCGAGCACGTGTGACTGTGGCACGCTTCCGGGTGAATCTATCTGTGTACAGGAATATCCAGTGTTTGGCGTAGTTGACCAGTTGCGGAAACCAGCAGGACTGTCCTTCTCGTCAAATAATACACAGAATCTTTACTCGAGTTCCCGCACCCTTCGTTCACCATTGCTGTTTCCGGCTGTTCAGTGCGGTTTAAGTGACCAGTCTGTCGACAGGGTGGAATCCGTGGAGGCAAACCGTGTACGTCATGTTACCGCAAAAACTCTTGATGCAGCAATTGAGTGTCCTGCGTCGGACACGGGGTCAAATCATCTGGGCCCGCGCCGTGCCACCAACAGGCGTTCTCTAGCGGCGGCCGCGGCTGCACCGGTTTTTGCTGTGGTGAGATCCGCCGCTGCTGCTATGGCTGCGGTTGCGCCGGCGGTTCTTAGTGCTGGAGCAGTGTCGGGTGTCCGTGCTGCTTCTTCCCCAGCTGTGCATGTGGCGCCGGTGGGGTCGTCCTGTGCCGGCTTTGCGTCACGCGCGGCAGATTCGTCCACGGCTGCCCTTATGTTTGACTCTTCTGGTCCGGAAGCGGCTCCTCTCGTAGGTGCAAAGTCGCAGACTGCAGAGTCGGTGAAGGGCTCTGGAGCCGAATCTGCTATATCAGCAGTTGCGTCCGCGTTCGCGCCCGCTGCGTGCCGAGCTGTTGCAGACCGTTCCCGTGCAGACAATGGAGTTGCGCTGTCCGCGGTCTCTGCAGCAGCGGGCACCTTCTTGAAATTCTCTACTGCGTCTTTGACGTCTGTTGCTTCAGGGGGCCCATGTGGTGCGTATCCTAAAGGCGGTGCTGCGACCTTATGCAGCGTTAGTACACGTGGTGGTTCTGCGACGTCTCCTGCCGTGAGTGATTGTGCCAACACCATGCTGCCGTCTACGATGAATTCCGCCGTCTCCACTTCAGGCGCTGCTGCTGATGTAATTCATCCAGCAACTCTGTGCCCATATCCGTTGCGTGCGCACACGCCAACAGTTGGGGCCACCGTGGCCGGCGCTATCCGTAGCAGCATTCGGAGGAGACGCAGCTCTTTCTGTAGAAGGGAGGGCAATACTTGTCATTTTCCGCTGCTAGCTCCCGCACGAGCAGCCAGCTGTTTTTCGAGCCATCCGCTTCCCATGGAGACGTCGCACACATCTCGTGGACCAACTAGCCAAAGTGCACCTGTCGCCAGTGCGGCAGCACAGCTGCAAACGCAAAACCGTCAGGGTATGTCTCTCTCCTGTTGGAGCGATGCACGACTGGTAGCAGACAGGGCGGATGCAGCACGTGAAGACGTTGCAGCACTTCCGGCGCGGTCAACAGCCTTACCGCGTGCCGCAGCGTCGGCTTCCACCGTAGATGAGGCCAGTGCTGCAACAGTGGAGTCTGCCAGTCTTCCCGTGACTGCAAGAGAGCACGTCCGCAGGGAAGCACACGTAAAAGAGCACGCGTTGGAGCTGCTGGCCTCTAAACATTCGTCGTCAACTGAGCTTCTGCTAGAAACAGTTGCTGTTCGAGAAGACACCACGGCAACTAAAGGGCCGCACAACAGCGGTGTGCTGCTGACGTACCATTCGAAAGCTGAAAGTGCAGTACTTGCCGTCACAGGAGAGCACAGTCTCCCGCATATATGGAGCGGAGCAGCCGGAGCAGAAGCGAACTGGAGAGATGGCAGCAGTGGAGATGACAGAATCAACGGCAGAATCAGACAGAACAGCTGCCGCCGCGTTAATTCGGACCGAAGTGTCCTCGCAGAGGCAACTTCCGAAACGAAAATTTTGGATGCGGACAAACGTACAACCGGCCTGCCATCTGCCAATGCGGTGCGCGCACCAGCATTGAGTGGCACCGCAGCGACAAAACATCAGCCGGCAAGCACAGGACAGCATTTCACTCACACATGTGTTTCACGAACTGCTGAAGAGAGGGGCTGTAGGGTAGACTCGGCGCAAAGTATCGACGCAGCCGAATGCTGTGCTGCTCAAGTGCCTGTAGTGGAAGGCGGGTGTCTGGTCACAGACTGGAGAGGAACAGAGTTGCCGATGGTGGAGGCGAAGATGTGCCGCACTTGCGAAAGGGCCAGCGATGTCAGTACTTGCGGAAAGCAGGAGTGTGCACCACTTTCCTGTGAGTCGGGCAGGCCTCGCCGTTCAGCTGCAACTGCAGGATCTGGTGCCTGTTCTGGAAATCTTGCCCAATATCCTGTCGGAGCTGATACTCAGAACAGCACAATCGGAGGGAAGCAGGCGGTAGCAGCAGTTCAGACAAACAGGAAACAGCAAGTCGCAGCGGAATTTCTGCGGCACGATGGAGTGGCAGGGACTACTGTACGTACCGAGTCGTTGCCGGTCTTGAAGGAAAACAGCGATGAAAAGCTACACTTTTGCGCGGGACTTCGGGAGAGAAGAGAAGCAGCTGATCAAGTGGGGCGGTGCGAAAGCGCAGTCTCTTCCACTTCGTCCACCGCACTCTCTGATAAGGACGTGCAGGACAGTTGGTCACCCGAATTTTCGCTCGTTCATGAAGCCCGTCACCGCACCTCTCCGGAAACGTTGAGCAGCGGTAGTAGCGAGTGCGGCGGCATGGAAGACCAGGAGCGAACTGAAATTAAAAAGCACGTCAGTGCCAGCAGCAGCAGTAAACCGGGTGGAAGTGACGTGGAACTTGGCGAACAAACTGAGGAAAGTCCAAGTAGAGGATACCTCGTTAATCTGATCCCGCGTACGGAGGAAGGTAGCAACACCCCCGAGCACGCGTCAGTTTGTTTGTGGGATGTTCCAGCTTGTGCTACCGATTGTAAATTGTCGGGCTGTAGAAACATCCTGCAGGAGGGCTCTGCTTGTGCGACGTCGCAGCGGATATCTGTCTCTGAAGAAGAGGAAACCGTGCAGCAGGTGCAATTTCAAGAGGATTCAGAACGCCTGCACGGGCAGGAAATGTCGAAAGAGCAACAGCAGCTGTTAGTACCAGTGGCAAACTTGCAGACGGCGCCCTTGCTACAGAATGCAGCAAACGGTCCCCCGTGTGTGGAGGAAACGAGTAACAAGAGAGAAAGCGGATCAACCCATGCCAAACCCAGGCCGTTGATTCCCCGAGTGAATGCGGCAGGACGGGCGCCAGGCAGCGAAGGGGAAGAAGATGCGTCGTTGTCTGCACAACACCAGGTAGACCTGGGCGCGGCCGTACGGGGAACCACTGACACTGAAGGTGTCGCGGAACGTGAGGAATTGAAGTTCCAATCGAGAATGGAAGTTGACGATGTTCTGCGGGCAGCATTCGTTTCCACGAAGCAGAACGTTATCGACGATGAACTGCGAGAGGAGCAGTCGACACAATTACAACAGCAAGGTGGGTACGAGGCAGACAAAGTGATGGTCCACACCGATTACGGGGGTTCAGGCAGCGAAAGCAGCGCGGGTAGTGAGAGCGGCGACAAGCCGTCGGGTGAGAAGGTGATAATGACAGGACGAGGTTCTGTACGAGGTGCCCTGTTGTCGTTCGGCCGCTCTGGTGGGGCGGACCCCACAGGAGGTACACCGAAAGCGAAGGGGGAACTAAAGCGCTTGTTATTCTCGTTGAGGAACAGCTCGAATGCCAAGACGCCTCCGAGGTCGCCACTGCAGGGACAGTTGACAGAGGAGGAGAAAACATCACAGGAAGCAAAGGCGACGTCAGCAGTAAGGCATGCCAGTCCTTCCACTTTTATGGGTGGAAGTGTAATGGAATCAGAGAGCGCAGAACTTCCAGTACGACGGGCGAGGAGGGCTGGTGGCAGTCTCGCCACGCAGCACGGACTCAAGCGTCCTCCAACATCCGCGGCCGAGTGTATCGCAGGGGAAAATGCTGACGCGTTTCGGAACGAGCATCCCGCACCCCCGTCTGCCACACGAAAGTTCTTTTCTTTTGGAGTACGGCCGTCGACACCTGCCAGTGCGCGAGATGGTGACGAGAGGGTCTGCACTCACGTGCACGAATCCGGCTCTGCTTCAGAAAGCTACCCGTGTCCGACAAGAACGTCGTCAAACGCTCCCGACTTGGTTCAGCAGTCACCACTGGGTATGGTGGAGACGTTCTCTGATGCCGCAGGCGTCGCTTTTCTTGACCCATTGCGCCGCAAGGACGGTACCTCAGTAAGACGTAGCGTTTCTTTGCAGGAATCGAATCGACGAAACTGCGAAGGAAAGGCTCACGATGGCGGCCCAGCCTCATTGTGCAGAGAGGTGGCAGACACGCGTCAGAATATGGATACACGTGGACAGCTCGTGCAGGCGTCCAAGATAGCGACGAACGCACCAGACGAAGGCGGCTTCGCAGGTGTAGTGAGTGTGGATGCCTGCGCGTCGACCAGCCAAGGAGAGGCAAAAAGCGAGATTGAGGCCGACGCGCTTGTATGTTCGGACGGCGACTGCGTGCCGGAGAACCGCATGGGTGTAGCTGCAGAGGACGCGGTTACGAACTTGAAACAAGGACAGCAGACGTCTTCACGGCAATCCTGTGAGGCGAGGCGAGGTTGGGTAAAGAGAACCGAGGGAAGATGTACAGGAGCGCTGAGTACATTGCAGCTTGTAGCTGCCGCCCAGTATGTGGCGACGAGGAAGAAAGTGGCTGCAAGATTGGTTCGCAAGCAAGTGTCAGGGGCGGAGGAGATGTCTTCGGGCACCTCGGCAGAGGCTACGCCTGTCCGAGGGAGGGGGCTGATGGTGGACGTGGAAGCTTCCGGCAAAAGGAGAGGAGGACGAGTAAGACTTTTTCCGTATAGAAAATATGAGGGAAAGAAAGGCGACGCAGGACAATATAGAGAGGAAGACCCTACGGCGTGGAACGAAGTAGGTCAGAGTTCTGGAAATTTCTGCAGATGCAGCAGTAAAAGCTACTGCAGCTGCGGCGAAGCTCAGCGTGATAACCCGAAACCGTCTGTATCAGAATCCTCCGACACACGCGTACAGAAGTACGAGCAGAGCCGGAACCAACAGAAGCACCAGGAGGAAGGAGGCGACAACGAGCACGTCCTTAAGGTGGGCATCGCCGTTGACAAGTTAAGCGGTCTCCACGGGGGCAAGAGTTCTGTAGAACAACTCGAGAAAGAGGAAGTTGTTTTGATGAATGAAGCTTTGGAGGCGTCGGCACCTGCGAGGATGGCGGAGCTTACTGAAGATGAGGAAGAGCCATGTCACGCGGTGGTGGGTCCACGCAGAGTACACGAAAATGAACTGCGCCTGCTGCTGCAGGCTCAAGCATACCTCCTCAGGCAAAACCCGCGCAGACAAGGCTTTCCTGAGGTTATTATACCCGCCGCTGCGGACGACAAGCACCTCATGTGTGAACCTGCCGGAAAGAGCATGGAAGCGTTGCTTGAAAGGACAACGTACTGTTGCAAGGCGAAGAATAATGGGCCGGAGCACAAAAGGAGAACCATAAAACCCTGTTATGCGCACCCCGCTGCTTCCGAGCATTGGCGGGGCCTCACTGAGGAGAGAACGGCATGCCCTGTGCCCCCCCCACCATCTCCGACTAGACAGCGCACATCATGTGAGGGCCTGCAGTATTGCGAGACTGTGGATGGGCGGGAAACAGCATCACAAAGCAACACGGGGCGTCTGCAAAAGCGTGTTCCTGTAAATGAAGATGACAGAGGATTTGCAGGGGGAGATTTTTCCGAAGTCGCATGTAACAAGCGGTCGAAGAAAGTGCTGTGTGTCTACGCGGCAGGTGAATTCCAGTTGTTGCTGGCGGAACCGGAAGACGAGGACGGAGAGGCTTGTGCGTCTGAGTCTGTGACCGCCGCTGGAGCCGCGGGAGCCATAGCTGATAGCGACCACAGCATTTCCTCATGTCGTTGGCGGACCTGCAGCTGCTGGGTGCGCCTGCAAAGCAGGCAGCACTATCGACTGCGACCGGGTGATGTTCTGAGGGTCGGTCCTTCACTTGAGTTTTCTCTAAAACGCTTTTTGACTGGGGTAGCGAGCCAGCAGGGCTACAGGCTCAGCATGGAGGACGAAGAAGTAGTTATTCAAGATCTAGGAGTCGCCGAAGATGTTTACTGCTCTTTTTTTGCGGTATACGACGGTCACGGTGGTCGCGCCTGTGCTGAATTTGTGAAGCGATTCCTGCACGTTACCTTCCGACGGGAGCTTCTGCGAATATGCGGCGGGAGCCTTTCTGTGTCGTCCACTGTCCGCCAGCACGTATACCAAGCTCTTCTCAAATCTTTCTTGACAACGGATGCCGCTTTTCTAGGGGAGCAGCAGCGACGGAAGCGCTCCGGTCTTCTTAGCACGAGCGGCTGCGCGTGCGTCGTGGTTGTGATACTGGGGGGAGAAGTCTGGTGTGCGAACTGTGGAGATGCTCGTGCCGTTCTCTGCCGAGGTGGGAAAGCTCTTGAGCTTTCGTCGGATCATAAGCCACATCGGAAAGACGAGCTGCAGAGAATCGTAGCCGCGGGGGGATTTGTGCGATCTAAGCGGGTGCTGGGGCGTTTAGCAGTCAGTCGTGCGTTTGGCGATGTCGATTACAAAGGTGCAAGAGGTCACTGTGCAACGAGGCCAGCAAACATGCTTGCTTCTTCTGCTTCCACGGACTCTCCTTTACCTCTCTCTTCGCATACGGTGGACGGTGGCCACGCGCCAGACGTATCATCGGGAACTCTGTCGAATTCTTCACAGCCGGTCTTTGACGTGCGCCGCCCGCTGGTCACTGCTGTTCCCGAGATTCGCATGCAGCCGCTTTGCGAGGAAGACGAGTTCTTATTACTAGCGTGCGACGGACTCTTTGACGTCTTCACTAGTCAGGAAGCTGCAGATTTTGTGAGAGAAGCTCTGAATCGCAGGCTTGCAGATTTCAAGGATCCCCAGGTACTTGTTGACGCGCTCCTCTACGAAGCCATCGAGAAAAGGAGGAGCAGAGACAATGTGACCGCTATTCTGGTTCTATTTTCTCCAGCAGGACGCAGCGTTGCAACTGCCACAGCTGGGTCGCGGCCTGGAGACCTGCGTACGAAGGAGCTCGAGTGAGGGTCTTTTTCTTTTTTTACAGTTTACGAACGGTCCACGAGATATGATTTTGATCATTTACAGTGCCAGTACAGTGGTGGCGGATGGGAGCTCGCTGTGATATAAAGGTTCGATCCTACGTACCTTGTCGGCATTTTAGAACACGTGTGGACTCTCAAAGCAGCCTCACGTTGAGCCTGTTAGTCAGGTCGGTTGTCTGGTAAGTGAAGAAGCAGAGTCCTATTCGGATAAGGTACGGATGTGAAGGAAGTGTAACATTTCATTCGTAGTATATTTGTAAGGGGTCACTGCGTGCAGCGGCGTCAGCTACAGTTGCCGTCAGCACAGGACTTGACAGACGAGTGGTTTACGTTTTTGATTGACTACATTTTGAAACGTACCGTGCACAGGAGGAACTCAAATTTGACAGGTTTCGGCGGCACCGGGTCACGACGTAGGATACACTGCGGAAGTATGTCGTTGCGTGCGCGACCTCTGGATGCAGAACGATTCTGCGGAGGCGCACGTTTTGCTTGTCGTAATGTAAGTGGAACCTGGCAATGATAGGTGGTGATGATGATGATTCCGAAGGAGCTACCACAAGAAGGCAGACCGTCCGGGAAAGTCTGCAACTGTGTGTAGCATAGAACTGCCGCCAGAAGCACAGGTACTGGGGCCGCGGAAAATACACTATGCCATTTTGTATACCACACGACCCAGGGTCGGATCACATTTCGCCTGGCTGAATGGCTGCGCGCTGCGGAGAAGCGACATCAGCTGGTGTACACCAAAGCGGACTCGGGCTGCAAAAAGAGGGATAATGTGAAGAGGCTATTTGCAGCTGCCGGCGTGTGTTACGCAGGAAGCTAGTGGACTGTCTCCCCGCTTGCAGAAGACTAAAGCAATGTTACAGGATATTCATTATGCGTTTGCGTCCTTTTTGCATCGCCTTTCGCCCTGAGTTTCCGTCCTCGATTTGCTGTCAAATCAGTGTTTGCTGATGTGGGGAGCACCGCAACGTGTGCAAAGGAAGCGTGGGCGGCGCGGACGATCCGAATCACTGTGCTGCCTATACGCTGGCATTCGCCGTCAGCGGTTATGCACGGCAACGGAGAAGTGAAGAGCATTCCATTGGCGGCTTTCCGTTAATACGTGCGTACCTCTTAACTGACGTTCTGGACACGGGAGGTGATAGTTTCCAAGTGGCGGCTTTCCTGCAAGATGCAGTACTGACTTACCCCCGACAAAGACAGGGGACACCATTACGATCTCACAGTTTTGTGGGTAATCAACCGTATCAGTGCCTGTCCAGCAGCACCTGATGGACCGAAAGTTGTCCGCCTCACACGGCCCACCAGATGGGCCGAGATACGGTGATGATTCAAAGACTTCACCCGCATGTGCCGTGTAAACCTAGCGAGGAATAGAAGAACGGAAGAGAAACCGTTGTGCGGTCCCTTGTCTGCTGAGGTACCACCAGTACACGGTAGTTCCCACGCCGAGGACGCCCGCGGCGGACAGTATCGAAATGACTCCAATCGCGGCAGGCGTGAGCCGTATTTTCCTTTCTTCTGAGGTAGGTGGCGAGAATTTTGATAGCTTCACGGTGTCGAAGCCCACTACAGGATGCGTGGCTTCTTTTATGACGGGCGAAGTACTCTTGGCTTCTACGGGGAGTGTTTTTAGCTCCTTAACACCAATCGCCTCAAGCAAGCGTCGCTGCATTGCATCCGGTTTGGAGGTGGAGAAACTAACAAGCTGGCGATGGATCATCTGTTGTTGCTCGTCGACACTAAGAATCTGCTGACGCTCCTTAAGTTGCCGCGCCTCCTGGGCATGTTGCTTTTCTTCTATGCTTTTTACAAACGCCGCTGCTCGTCTAGCCCGTTCTTCTTCGCTCAGAATACCCCGCGATCCCGTTTGAGCGAGTTTCAGCTGTGAACGAGCCAGCGCTTCCGCAGTTTTCGAGCTTGCGGCTGCTGCTTCATGTGATACATCCTTGTGCTTTGCGCAGCTCACCTAAAAAGTAGAAGTAAGCGCAGGACAACCTGGAGCGTATCCTGAATCTTTGTAGTAGTAGCTGGCATACTTACGCACTTCCTAGGCAACTTCTCTTCGTGCTGACAGGACGATGCCCAGGCAGAGTTGCACTCGTAATCGAATATATATACAACGTGTCTTACAAACAGGTACCTGCTAGGGCGCTTTGCGCGGGAACACCGCTACAGCCGAGGCCATCCGTTCTTAGTCCACCACTGCTGGATATTTTCAATTCTAAAGTGTACGCAGTGAGACGGTGTGAATCCCCTCCCGCACGAGGGCCCCAGTATATGCTGGTAACTGAATTTTCGGAAGACGTGGACGCATCGATAACTCGCACGTGTCCAAATCACGGTGCTACTTCGCTTTTGCCGTCAGGCAGAATTGTTGTTTTTATGCACAACTGTCTGAGAGACTTACAAGTACGCACGATTGAAGGTCTCTGTTGATAATGCAGCCTATTTTGCTTTCGCACCGGATTATGACTCGTAATGCATTGTTAATAAAGCCTGGGAGTTGCTCTTGAATCTCAGCTTTGCGTACTGATATAAAATATTGAACGTGGAGCATCGTAGAAAGCCTTAAGCGTCCGGACCATTCCAGGGACTTTCTGCATTTCCGAACGGCAGGAGAGATTACGGCAACTTCGAGGTGTACTCGCGGAGCTTGTACCAGCACTCGTGTCGCTTTCTGCTTCGCCTTCAGCTCTTGCTTTTCCTCCTGTGTTTTTTTCGTCAATAGTTTCCCAAAAAAGCGTTTAACTCGCGAGTCCCTGGCTTTGCGACCCACTACACCCTTCCTGCCTTCTACTGACTCGACCTCACCTTCTGTTTCCTCCTCTTCGCGTTCATATGTCGGCGCCGGCTCTTCGGAGCCTTCATCCTTTTTAACCCGACGCCGAAAAAGACGTTTTACTCGCCCGAAGAATTTGCCTAGGCGTGGAGCTCGTTTTTCGCTCGGCTGCCACTCTTCTTCCTCGAAGTTATCTTCCTCTACAAACCTATCTTTTGTCTGCAACAACGACGCAGGTTGGTTCCCGAAGGACAAACGAGAGGTCGCGCACTCCTCTGCAAGGGCAGCATCGGGAGAGGGGACAGCGCTATGATTTCCACCAAGTGAGATGCTTTCATTCCTGACGCCATATGATTCTGTTGTAAAATTTGAATATCCTTCAAATCCTATGTGTCGCGAGTGGGCGGTGCTTCTGGAATCAGATCGTGTGTGTGAGACGTGTGATGGTGGTGGTGAGGGTTGGAAATGGAAAGAGGAAGCCTGCAGTCGCCTGTTGCCCTCTTGCTCATCTGAGAAAGAGCGCTGCTGCACATACGCCGGGTGCCGAACATCATCAGGCACGCGACCCTCGCCTTCGTCAGTCCCCGGCGCGTTTTCTGCCTCCTCTTCCTCCTCCCAGACTTGTTCTTCTTTCCCAAATTCTTCTGCGCGTGTAGCACCAGCACCACTGGTGAACAGGCCGAGCCGCTGCCGCGCCTCTTGAACACTCATCTTTGGACGCGTTGGCTGAAAGACAAACATCAAGAGCAGGCGGATTATACCCTTAGCGCTGGTGGCGCACTCGCTCAGATGCGCACGGATCTCCGCTTGCTGCACCCGAAATGTTCTACTTTGCTCAAACTTTAGTAACTCAGCCGTGGGCACCTCAGATGGCTGTTCGCCTTTTTGGGGAATTCCCCGTCCGAGCTCCTCCGACGGTTCACCGGTGACACCCTCCCATTCTCCAAGTTGAACTTCGCGCTCCGTCCATTGATCGTCTTCACTGTTGGCAGGTTCGGACACCCCCCACTGTGCTTCAGGTATTGTTTCTCCGTCTTCCAGGAAACTAGGAAGTGTAAACCTTCTAGGTGTTACCGCTTCTTCGCTCAAACGCGAGTTGAAGGATTTTGCGGTCGAATATTGCGTCCGCTTATCCCGGCGTGAGTTGTGCACACTCGCGGGCGTCCTACGCAGCTGAGGTGGGTGAATTGGTATTGCTGCGTGGCTCCTCACTTGTAGTAGGGAAGCATATTCTTCACTGGGTTCGCTATCCTCGTCTTCACCCCACTCTTCAGCTCCAACTTCAGTAGCAGGTTGTCCTTGTCCTTTCCATGCAATGGGTCCAGCACCGGCATGGCCTTCGCCTTTTCCGTGTTGCTCCCGCATTGTGGCTGCCTCGGCAACGCCGGAAGGCCGGTAGTGAAAGGCGAGGACTGGCTCCGGCATCAGCTGGAGAGTCGATTGCATGAGAAGTAAGTAGCTGCTTTCTTCCTCGAGCTTTGAACAGAACTCAACACGTCCCAACGGGTAAAGAGGACAGCGCGAACAGTGAGCGAAACTGAAACAATCTTGTTTATCAGACACATTGCGCCCGCGAAACGTCCCTGCTTTACAACCGGCATATCTACATGCACTAGGAACGGCCGCCGACGACCACGGCAGTAAACGTTGGCTAGAACCGGACACATAGAGAAAGGATGAAAAGTCATGCTCGCTGGAACCGCGCGTGCACGCGAAATTCATATTGCTTATGGAGGCAGTGTGCGCTTGTTTATCTGTTACATTTGAAGGGCGACGCGTCTCCAGTTCGCGAGTGTACTTTGACGCCACAACACGGGACGGACGAGAAGAGAAAGATAACCTGTCACGGGGAGCCGCTTCGACAGAGACGGACGCAAACGCATACGATTTCACAGGATCAGTGCGAAATTCAACGTTTCTAGGTAGAGGTAGCAGAGAAACAGGTTCAGACAACGATTTTGGATGGCCTAATGGATTTGTAAGCCCACACAGTTGATAAAAGCTTGAGGAAGTGTCATTCTGCTGCAGTGTTCTGCTCCCTGTGCATGGAGGGGAGAAGGGACAGTCTGCCCACGCCTGCGAAGATACTTGATTTTCCGGTTCAGATGCTATTTTTCTTGTTGCTGCGGCCTCTGCAAAGGATGGAACCTCTCGCTGGATGCTCGCCAGAGGGGCACCAAACGCAAGCCTGGTTACTCCAGTACTACCTCGACCCCTCCGGTACTCATTGGCAACGGCGGCGGCAGGGCGCTGCTGCTGGAAGCTCCGCTCAAGAGCAGACAGATTACTCGGGGAATACACCTGCGGATGGACAATTATTTTTCTTCGAAGATAGTGTGGTGCACTTCTGTCTACGGCCGGTCCTTCTGTGTACGCCTTCTGTGGCCTGTGCCTTGAACCTGAGGTGGCTAGGATAGTGACGCCTCCTGCACTGAAGCCTCGTATCACGTTGCTTCGCAATCCCTCTTTGTTCAAATATTTGCCCCAGAATACCAAAAAAAAAACCACACACCCCACCCGGATGCAGGCAATGCCTCCAAGGCCGACCTTGGAGAGGGCTGTAAATAACTGCATCGTTACCTCCTAACATGACTGTAGGAGGCGGATCACAGTGATACTTCTGGAATCCATCGTGGCAAGAGCATGTTGCGGAGTGTGCCATTCAGTGTCCTCTACGATGTACACATGAATACGTATCAATACGTCCTAAAAGACGACTGCCGGTCGAAAGGTCTAGGAGAGAGTCGCGGCGAGATGCGATCCTAATACATGTTGTTTGGCCAAGTCGCTGAGTGGTTCCAGGTAGCGACAGGGAAGAAGTCCCTGGAAGCCCCTTTACGCTTCAAACGAAAGGCCGCCGTCCAGCTAGCGCAACGCGAACATGCAGTGCAGGCTTGAAGCCGTCGTTGCGTCTCACGAAGAGAACTCTGCGTAAAGGGCGTCAAGCGTCGAGCGGCAACGGCCCAGTAGACACCCCTTTCAAGAGGTAAGACATATATGCAGCAATATACGTCTACTTTTCTGTCAACAAAAACGGTCGCGCGGCCATCTACCTTGGGTGTAAAGTGCGTCGTAGTCAAGACAACCGGAGAGGCTACACCGCACTGACGACGGAACTAGCTAGCTTCCATCCACGCTATAAATCTAACAGCAATTACAGAGAGACGACGGAACCACACGTTTTGTGGCATCGCACTGAGTTTTTCTGCTACTCACTAAGGCGAATGCAAGTTCGTTTTTATGTCTTCCGAAAAACACGCGCGACGACCTCTTCGGCGACCGCGTCTGCAAAACGCGGGGGGCCGGACATGCTGGGACGGTTCTCCAAAAACAACGGATTTCTTGTGGGTAGACCTCTAGCGGCAACGAGGTAAGGACGTCGTTGTGAAGGGCTCGTGACTGCTTCCGAAGAGCATGAAGCATCGGGGGGGCGCACCTGAGCGCAACGTGTCGTAGAGAAGTCGCACATTAATGTGGATGAGGACGACGTTCTGGAGCGCTCACACATTGTGAATCTCCTGTGAAAAAAGTCCACATGCTGTTGTACCTTTCGCGCACTCTCAGAAGTGCGCAGACAGGTGCCTCATAACAATAGTATGCCCACGACTTTCTGCCAGGATGCTCCGAACGACCGTCAAGGCAAAACATGCTGCAAACAGAAGTCATGGAGTCTTTTTCGGAAGGCCGCCTTTGCGCGCGCTGCTAAACATAGCCGTACGTTGCAATTCGTTCAGGCTCGAGGCCTCAGGTACTTTCGCTTTCGTTCCCCTGCCATCTGTTCTCAGAGAGAATGCATCGGAATTCTTGCGTGATCTGATGTGTTGTTAAGTCACATGTAACCTGCCGACATGCCAGAAGGGTGTTTTACTAGCGCACTTAAAAGGGAGTTTACCGCCTCCAGCTTCTGTGCCCGTGGCCGTCAAGTACAGTTCGTAGATCAGCACGAAAGTAACCATGTCAAGAGAGCTACGGGACACCATTGCCGAAGAGCTCGTAGTGTCCCTGCACCTACCACTGTCAATACTTTTTTCAGACACACAGACGCAGACGACAGTGGATGTGACCATGTTCCACATCTGTATCAACGTGGACAGTAGACGACTCTACCCAGACATCTTCCAGGTAGCAGACTACGACTGCGAGCACCATCACACAGTGAGGGACTCCGCTACTGACAGACAAGAAACCATACAATTACCACACGTCTGGGCTTTCTAATGCTAGAGCACTGTGCTGCTGAAGTTAACGCAAGAAGGCTGCTCGGGCAGCTTCATCTCAACCCAGCAGAGTCACGCCTCCGCGTGGTGCAGCCTGACCGCTACTGCCGAACCCACAGCAGTCGCAAAATGTGCACTCGGGACCCCTGCTTCCACGCAATCACCTGTCGGGCCTCATCGCCCCTATTCGAAGTTTGGATTCTCTGTGCAAAGCAATACCAGTCTCGAAAGGCTGCCACACCTTGGGGTTCTGCTTCCGCGCATTCAGCTGTGGTGGAGCATTGTAATGAGCGAGGGGCGTTGCGTTTAGCTGCTAAACGCCGAGCAGTCTCAAAACGCTTCCGACCTATGAACGTCTCTTTCCACGTAATCAATCCTGTTGGGATTGTTGCCTTCATGGCAAGAATTCCAGGATAACCTGCTAGTGGTAAACCCACAGCAGCTTCAGGCACCCGAGTTTAGGATTTTTGTCCCCAAGTAAACAGCTGTGGAGAGCTTTGTGCGTTGCATCATATGTTTTAGGTTTTCGTGCTGTCAGTGAGCTCACAGCCGTTACAAAGTGCACCCAAACGGGGGGCATTTGTTTGTAGGGCATCAGCACGGCTGCGGGGCCGTATGTGGTCTTGCGTACTGCTGAGGCTGCGTCTACATAGGCGCAAACACCAACGTGCACACCTCTGAAGATGTAGTGTACCCTATATTTGTACCAGCTCATTTAGAAGCGCTGTGTGCGGCTGCGTACTCACCAGATACGTGGTCTGCAATTTACATTTTCTCCAGTTCGTAGGTAGGCTCTGGTACAGGACCTCGGGTGTGGATTTCGAATGTCATTTTGAGGGCAGAAAAAAAATTCATGTGTTCACACATGTGTATGTGTACATCTATTTACAATTTGCCATTTCGCGTAAAACGTTGGGCGGCCGCAAGTGGGAGCGCTAGAAAAAGACGCGGCTCAGCGGAAATGCGCTGCGGCTATGACCGCGAACTGAGTTTATGACAGGTCAAGAACTTGGCCGTGGCAGATATTGCCGTCCACGAACATGTTATACATTGTTGGCAGTTCGCTGTTCCTGATGTAGGGTTCCAGTGTGCACCAGCATGTCTCTTGTTCACGTCAACGGATGGGATGAGTACGACCTGCCGTACGGAAGAGTGTGCGTCCGCATCCACACACTGATTGCTTGTTCACAGACCGAGAGTTCGCGGTGAGTGCACACGCCGCCGCGCATGGAGACGCCGTGCGACGGTGTTTGTGGTGCCATTCTATTTAGGATATTACAAGTTGACTCGAATCATTCCACGCAGTTAGCTTCTTTCTTAAACGTTGGTGCCTTCCGTGGTGCTATCTTGTGAACGCTAAGGTAACAACAGCGAACGCTGGTCGTGGGAGTCGCCCTTCGCCATGGAAGTGCTACTGCACAGCCAATCGGCACGGCTGCGCAGCGCTGCATGGCAGCATCATACTTCCCCGGCTGGTCAACTCAGCTTTCTCGTCAGATCGATCCCTTTGTAAGGTGACGGCTTGCCCTCCGCTACATTTGGCCCCTGCCACATGAGCAGCGGCCAATATCTCAAACTGGCCGAGGTGGATGAATCCGCTTTCGCGGCGGTAGACACACGAAACCGTCGAGAGTGCGGCGAGTGTGCGCCGCGCAAATCTTCAGCGGCTATCTGTAGAGCCGTATTTCGCTATACGTTCCACCAGAAGTCTTGCTTTACTTTGAAGATTTGTTCGCATAACAGTTTACGACCGTATTTTGCACCGAGTGAGTGCGAAACGATGCAGAGAGGAAGCGCACCGGCCACGCAGGTAGTACGCGCTGGCGATGTAGGAGTGACGGCCGAACAAGCGAAGCGTTGAGTCCGCTGCATCTGTTCGATAACTAGTCAATTTCTACCTTTTGTCGTGTCAGGTGGGGCGAATTTTCTTATTAGCTGCATAACAACCCGACGTAGTCTTGTCAAAAGGAGAGGAGGGAAGTTCTGCGTATGGCAGCCGGGCCTGGAGATTACTGAATCACTGTTAGCGGAAGCTTGTCGCACCGCTGAGGCCAACCGCTTGTCACATGATTCTCTCTCGTCAATGCAGGTGGACGGAGCGTTTCCATGCTCCAGCTGTACAGCAGCGAGGATTGTCTCAGGAGGCGAAACACTGTAGGGCAAGGTGGCCGAAGCAAGGCAGGCAATGAGTGAAGAAAAGCGCGCAGGCGGGGTGTTTGGACGGTTGACGCCGGCCGGCTGTGTAGGGTACAAGGAAGCGAGTAGATTGCTCGAAGATTCTGGCGTTTGTGCGTGCAGCAGTCCAATCCCCGAGCGGCGCACCGTTGGGCGGGGACACATTTTGAATTTCGTTGTTTGTTTCCCCCCCAGGATTTGTGCACAATGAGCGCACACAATAATGCCCTTGGACACGAGGCGCAAGTTACGCCGGAAGTGGCCAAACAGGTAAGCTTGTGTGTGCTCGCGGAACGCAACAGTTGTAGTCGTTGTAGTTGTCGCACCAGAGCTGCACCACGTGTGAGAGGACTGAGATTAGTTTCATGGTCGGAACTGTCAGCAAGACTGAATTTAGAAGGGGATAGTGGTCGTAGAAATGGTAAAGACGGCGCTGCGGCCCGAGCAGCGTGTCGAAGTTGATCAAACACGATAATGGTAGAGCGGTGGCACCAGTTCATACAAAACTACGTGATATACTTGTTCAGTATCGTACTGTACGTGAGAAGCAGTATCACGGCGCGTGGTGTGTGTGCTTAATCGCACGTGCCTCAAAGCACGTGTGACCCCCTGGATGAGTCGTAGACAAGAGAGATCCATCCGTCTATTGTATTCGGTGGTGCGGGTCCCAAAAGAAGCTAAGCCAGTTCATGTAGCCGGGTCGTAGAATTTTGTGGCTGTTCGTGCGTCCGTCCCCCCGTACGCCGTCCTCTACTGAGACGAAGCAACGTGTGCAGCTCTGTTTCCGGTGGACAGCCGCAAGAAGAAGGAGCTCTCCTCTGTTGAGCAAACTGCCTATCGCACGATGGGACGGTAGAAAGTGCATGTCTAGTATAGAGAGCCTGTGGCACAGTTTCCGCGTTTACTTTTGTGTGAGTACGTGTCCGATGCAGATACGAAAGATCCAGGACCGGGTTCGACAAGTACGTTATCTTAGTAGGCCATGCGTGCAGCGTCCGTTTTGTGGCAAGAAAAAAGTGACTCAACGGCGACAGTGAGGGTTAGCAGCAAACGTGTTTTGAGGGATTGCGACAATGCTGGACAACAGTGTGAGGCGGATTCTTCCTTCTTTCGTGTGCTGTTGCTCTG
This sequence comes from Sarcocystis neurona, assembly GCA_000727475.1. Lineage (NCBI taxonomy): Eukaryota > Apicomplexa > Conoidasida > Eucoccidiorida > Sarcocystidae > Sarcocystis > Sarcocystis neurona. The sequence goes on along the minus strand of KL647289.1, from coordinate 6,777,107 downwards.
CAGCTCGAAGACCAAAATTTCATGCTAAAAGAAGTAAGTTTCCGCGAACCTCGAAAGGCACCTTAGGTGGGAAGAGAGCCGGCTTGCGCCACGCAGCAGCCTCCTGCTCCTGCTCTTCATTTGTCGATGATTCGGATGACGCTGTGCCCATCTTCCTGCTGCAGCGTCTTGCGAACTCCGAGTACGTAACGGCACAGGTAGGCTCCTTTATTGATATACCGTATATGCCATGTTGTGGGACAACGCCTCTATTGGCTGTGGCGGTGAAATGAGTGCGTGGCGCTCCACAGCACCTACCAGTTGCATACCCATATTTAGACGTAATAGCATCCGTATCTTGTGGTTACAGGAGGCCCTACCTTTACGAGCGCACTTCAGGACGAGCAGCGAGCTAGGACGAATTAGCACACATCCTTGCATACACATCCGTGGGCGGGTACGTACACGTTCGACACTCACTGCTACACGCACATCCGTAGGTCTACAGGGTTTTGCTGGGTTTTCAGTTCCAGCGTTACATCTACTCCTGCACTGTGCACGCTAATTATTTGTACTGCAGAAAGGAGAAGAGGTCAACCAGCGAGATGATCTTCTGGTTCGCTTACAGAGCGAGCTGGTTCAAGATCATGAAGAATTGGTGAAGGAAAAAGAGGAGGAGATTCGTAACTTGAAACAGCAAATTGCAGACCTCAAGAAGGAGGGTTCACGCGTTCCCAGTTCGAAACTACTTAGCGTACTGTGGGCGAGGGGACGCGAGTACTGTTGCAGTGGGTGCGTGTCTGACGCTGGCAACGATGACCCTCACAGCGAGCTGAAAGGTGGGCAAGACAAAACAAGGGAGAAGAAAGACGATGACGATTCGACGTTTGAGTATTTTTAAGGAGTCGGGCAGCTGTCATGCTGGCTGTGAAGTGAATTGTTTTCTCTGGATGCACTCGTCGTATGCTCCGAACAGTTCTGTGAGGTTGAAGTGTAGAACTACGCTTTGGTGCGTCCTTCTGTTTGCGTGGGTGCCGGATTCCCAATATAAACCTTCTGGGTTTCATACTCCAAGTAGGATGGCACCAGTGCCACACATTCTACTGCGGTTTTCATTCCTCTATGCAATATGCACCCGAGCTGGTGTCCTCCGTGCCTTGCGAGCGTCCACGTTGTGCAGGCGTCACGCGGCCGCACGCAGAAGGAACGTTGATGAAGCTCATCGCAGTATCTACTTGGGCCTACCACTACTTTTTTATTCGCTCCTTTCGAAGGAGATAGGGGCGGTACACCATGTAGTTAACAACTGAAGAGCAGAACGTGGTCAAGTGACTTAGCTAATGTACTGGTGGAAGAGCGGTCGCCTGATACCTCCCCTGGTAACTCACTGGAAATTTCGGTGTTGCGGAGGATTCACGCCACGGGCCGCTGTTGACAATTTAACCGTCGGGGTAACCTTCCATCACTAGACCCGCGTATCTGCATCAGAGTTGTCTTAGATCAACGTGCTGCAACGATGCCACAATTGAGGCGCATGTCTCCCTACCGCGCCTGAACCCATCCCCACTGGAGGGTCGTGCCGGTGCACCCGTGATTTCTCGCACGAACAATGGAAGCAGAAAGGTGGAATATTCTACAACGTATACCATCTGTGACCTTCGGTGTATGCAGAGGCGTGTGTCTACGTAGTCAGCGGTTACGCGCATGTCTAGATTCATCGTAGCATGCATGTCTGCACTGAAGACGCGTTTATGCTGCGCTCTTCACCACAGTCAGTGCTCCGAAACAAACGATGACTTTTCTGATTAAGCTAGAAAGCCGCCCGCCCCTGTACAAACGGCTTCACTGCAGGGCGGATGCCGTAGGCCATGTTTTTACCGGCCCCGTTCCTTCCATTGGCAGATCTCCCGCATTTTACTAGAATTGCAGCCGTCCTCCTCTTCTGTGTCGCTTGAACAACCAAACAACCAACGACTTCCGTGCTCATCTCTGCGACTATCCAAAGGTCCATGAGTTCATAATTCTGCGGGATGCTCCTTTCTTAGCGGCATCCTTTCATGAGCAGTGCATCATCCGAACCAGTTGAATGGGCGTTGAAGGACCCTACACGAATGTCGAGCTATGATGCAGCGTAAACTCCAGCTTTCTACAGGTTTCTGAGCGCATGTCGCCGTGACCGCTTCACCCGATGGATACCACTAGAGGTATACTTGCGTAGCGTTTTCCAGTACTTTTTTGCCGCTACCGTTAAATTGCCTTCTGCAAAAGTTGAAACGTTTTCAGTACGGCTTACACATAGTGGTGTGCGTGAGGATCGCTTTCCTGCATGATGCAACGAAGCAGAACAATTGTTGGTACCATGCTGCTCAGTTGCACTTCAGGGATTCAAAAGGGGCGCAGCGGCTTGATGCATACCACATGCTGGCTTATTTCGTGTCGATGTCGTAGATTCGGAGAAGGATTCCGCTTGGCCCGTTTGCCGAAATTATTACTGTTCGCGCGGTCAGTAACCCGCGCCACTAGTAGCGTAGGTTCGCTTGCTCCGCGGCGCTACCAAACCGCTCGATACATTCACATTCCCATTCTACTACATATCTTCCGTGATACGTGTAGGTGGGAGGTGTACGGTCAGATCACCATACTTTGCAGTCGAGGGAAAGCGCTCAAGCCCGTTTCAGCTTGGGCGTCTCAAGAGATCAGCGCGCAAAGCTGTCCCGCCGGGAGACACACCGGTCATACCACTAGACTCTGCCTGTCGGCCGCCGGTATCCTACGCGCACCGTAGCAGCCTTGCCCCAGCTGGGTCTAAAATGAGAACCGATTGTATAACAGGACGGTAAAGACGGTTCCTGTCGATTGTGCGCGTTCTGTGTTTATCGCTGTTTTGGGGGGGCTGCTTCATCTACTTAAATACCGTTCTGCAAAGAAGGTACCCAGCGAGATCTTACTAGGGGAACGCCCGCTACCCGCCCCTGGTCGCTGCCACTCACTTTAGGAGGCATAGGATGTTTGGAAGAAGCGCTTCACGACCGAAGCAACTGCATACGAAAGAGACCACCATGCCAGGGTGCATGTGTGTGGCAACTGACAAAAAACAGCCAAAGGGGCTCAAGTTCCCCCCCAGGGGCAAAAACATGCATTGTGGTACATCGTGTGTTGGTGCCCCCAGCCTTGGGGCGCAACCGTAGAGCATTGTTCCCAGTACGCGCAAAAGGCATACGAATTAACGACAGTGTTGCACCACAGGGTCTCTGTGAGTATCTTTATATTAAATGGTAAGGACGCGCAAAAAGTGTGTACGTGTTTCCGTAGTGTACGGACACACTTTTACGTGCAGTCGAGGGACATGCCATCCACCTGAATCTCCTTCAAACGAAATCTAGCTCTTTGTTATTTTAACCGAGCAAACGTCCTCGTGCGCATGCGTGCCGATGCCGTAACGAATCCGTTCACTGCGTCACCGGAACAGGACGCCCCAAACGGCGACAGAGCTGCGTTGTGTTCGTATGTCTTGACCAGCAAGATCGACAGTCGTAGACAGAAGGAAATCTTCTGACCACACTCGGTAGCCTTAGTGTTGCCAGAGGATTTTCGTGGTGACGTACGTTCTTGCACCGCGTCCTTGCCAACGCGTGAAACCATAATATTGTCTCAGACCTGGAACCGTACGTCCGTAGTGCTAGTCGTAATCTCAGCCCTGGGTGTCCTGCGTCCCTAGGGCTGCACCTGTGCCTTCACTTTGCACGTTGCTTCGGTTCACGGGGAAGTCGAGGGCGATAAACAATATACCTTATTCTGCATCGCCTAATCGAGAGCGTACCAGCGCATCAACTGTGCAACCTGTGGTACCCTCTTGAATTTCTGCGTTTTCATGCACCTCCCTCACAGTATTGCAGATGTTCTCAATTAATGTTGTTGGGATTGCTGGGCTCTGCTGTTGCCAATTAATGTTGTTGGGATTGCTGGGCTCTGCTGTTGCCAATTAATGTTGGTGGGATTGCTGGGCTCTCCTTACGTTGCAGCAGTTGCCAATTAATCTTGTCGGGATTGCTGGGCTCTCCTTGTGTTGCCGTAGTTGGTAATCTCCGTGCAATTACAGAAAGCTTTGCGCAACGCTTCGGGTCCTCAGCCGTCTTGCATCGTGTCGTAGCTCTCTTCGGCCAACATTTATGTATTTTACAATTGCTGACTTTTTTCCAAAGACGCGCTCCTGTTCCGCGTCTTCTGACGTAGTCTACAGGCTCATCACCACCCCTGTGCGGGCTCTACAGCCAGAGAAACCTGGTGTATTCATATTGGGAGACTTTTAGGCGCGCGTCTAAGCGTATGTGTTGACGTGAAGCTTCCCCCGTTCGTGTGCAAACCGTATACTTAACGTTCGGACCCGAATGTCATTCACCTGAGACTACGAAAGAACCAGCAATGGAGGGAGCGTCTGCTTCTCCATCACCAGACGGACAGCCGCAAAGTGGTCAACAGATGCACCAGCAAATACTCAACCGCAACTCCAGCAGAATTAAATGCCTGTCGATAGGCGGCACCGCAGAAACAGGGACCGAGCGTAGACCTAACCGGCTTGCCGGCTGCAGGCAACACACGCCAGATGTACGAGCAACCACAGATGTTCTAGCGCGGCTGACGCTAACTGAGGCAGACGGCTGGCCACTTTCTGAGGTTCACCACCGGGCATGTGCTCAACTCCCATCAGGAAACGGACGACAAAGCTTGCTTGGTAATATAGACCAGCTCGCAATCCAGAGCAGTGCTTTAGTTGACAAGGCAGTCAGATCGGGGGACTCCGCTTCACTGCTCGTCTCCCCCAGTAACAGTTCCAGTGTTGAAGAGCCCCACACAGGGTGTGTGAAGTGCGCATCAGCCACCAGCGGCGTGACGCAGCCGGTGTCACAGCAAGTGTCAGACGATTGGAGCATCAGCCTTTCTACGGAGGAACGTATTTCACACCTGGCCTACTTAGCTAGCCGACAGTCTCCTAACTGCAGAGACGTCACTGTGTCTCCCACTGAAGCCGACGAAAAGACGAGTCCCTTTTGTGAACCGCTGGTGAAGTGCAGAAAGTCGCTGCAGATACGAGGCTCAAACGTGCGACGACGGCTCAGCGTGTCCAGGGATATATGGACTAGGGCAGATTCTAGTGGCCACTCCAGTGTGCAACCACTGTCGTGCGGCGAATGGTCATCCGGTAGCCACCCCGTCGGTGAGGTGCACCCAGCAGAAAGCCAGACAGCTTCTGGAAAGGATAGCAGAATCCCATGGCAGCAAGGGTGTGAGACACCAGCTGGACCACGCGGTGTTGCTGGTGCTGTTGAAAAGTACGGCGTGTTACCGCTCGTCGCACGACTCAACACTCCGAGCTGCTCTACTGTTGTTCGTCACTTGGGTGGTAGATGTACTCTGCAGCAAGGACGGCCTCACGTGAGGACTACGTGTGGCTTTGATGTAGTTGCAAATGAAGCGCAAGCTGCAGAAGCGGGTAGGCCAACGGAGAGACTCTTCTGGTCTAGCGCAACACTGGGACGTTTGAAACGCCGGAAGAAGCGGTCGCTGTCGTCACCAGCCGGGCGAAGCCCTTCGGACAACGACCCAAAGAGTACCGAAGACCGTGGACAAAGTCGAACCGTCTCTAGAGTGGCCTCACTGGCGTCTGTGGCACGCTCTTGCATGCAGAGGCGGGTTTCTGCCGGCACGGGAAAAGGGTCGGGAACACCCTTACTGGCGTCAAAGGACTCGCGTAGCGTTCATCGTGTTTTCTTCACGGCTCACTCCAGCGGGCGCCGTTCATTCCAAAAGTTTCCGGCAGAAAACGGCAGCGCGACGGAGGCCAGTGAAAATGGCAAAACAGCGTCATCAAGAACGTCGAGCAGTGGTACTATAACGGAGAAGTGTACCCCGTATCTTGCAGGAGAGTACGAGTACCACGAATATGATACTTCGAAAGTTGCAGAGCTCACGGAGGTCGAGAAAAAGCAGCTTCATATGCGCGTAGGCGCCGCCGCACTAGGCGAGGCGAGTGTCATGGTTTTTGGTGTACCACAAGGTGACAGTCATGACCGACGTCTGATACATCGAATTGATCCTGCCAAGCTTCTCCGCGTAAGTTGTAGTAAGTGTTTTTCCGACGAACAAGCGCGCCAAACAAGGTTCTCAGAAGTGAATCGGCCGATTGTTTGCGACGAGGGGTCTTCAACTCGCTACTTTCGAAAGAAAGGTGAAGCCTCTGGAGCACCAGGCAGCTGGCCAGCAGGCGACTCTGGGTCTACCATTATATCACGCAGACTTGCGTGTATGCTTGTGAGGGAGGTCCAGAGAGAAGTCCGGTACGGCTTCTACCCAGTCTGTACGCGTGTATCCATGATGTGGGCTTCGCTGTTGGGCAGCATCGTGTTCTTATCAATCGGTGCGTGGCTTACAGTAGAGGACGAGCGACACGTCGAATGCAGGCTGAACTACGAAGATGAAACTCTGCAGGAAGGTGGCTCGCGGTACTCCCTGCTTTCCATTACTGCTGACTTGTGCTCGGGACGCCTGCATACGATTCGGTTGAATACGGCTCGTTCAGATGAGAAAAATCCAGTCCACGAAAGCAGCAAGAAAGGATCGCGTCGGGGCAGCACAGTCGACGGAGAAGAAACACGGAGGGAGCCCGGAGGATCTAGCGACCTACGCATGAGTCGGAGATCTACTACGTACGGCTATGCTGGAAGGGAATCACAATTTGAAGGACCCTTCCCGGATGACCCTCGTAGTGGCAGTATCCGAAAGAAGGTCCCGAGAAGACGTGCCATGGGTTATTCAGCGTCTTCCTCTGCGCCGTTGAGCTATTTTTTTAGCTTACCGCCCCCTACGCCTCAACCGCTCCCACGTACGGAGGAAACTACCAGCGTCATATCGGAATTGACTGGTCCATACATTTACGTATACATAGAAATGGACCGTTTCTACCAGAATGACGCACAGGTGCTTTGGAGCCGGAAGGACGAGCAGCTGGCAGGAAAAGTGTTTACTGATCCGCGAGACTTGAAGGAATGCGAGCCAGCGGTTACAGCAGTCATAGACAACGTCACCAAAGTGCTGCACCCCTGCGGTGTACTGGCGTGGAATGTTTTCACCGACCGCTTCCAGTTTCTAGACGCTGTGCCTGATGATTCCATCGATGCAGGACCTGTGCGACCGTTAGTGCTGGAACAGAATCAAGATGTGCTGCTCAGTTCGTTTGGCGACTGGCGCAAACGTTTTAAGAATCCCCCTGCTGATGTGCGTGCCAGATACCGTGATCGTGTATACTTCTGGATGAGCCTGAGCGACAACGACGATGGTAAAGATATGTACAAGACACGTGAAGAAGCCAAAGCTGAGCTTCTTATGGATCGACTGAACTACGAGGAAGCCGGCGATATGGTAGAAAACGGTCATTTCATTCAGTGGATGCACACTGCACCCTTTGGCACGTGGCGAAAATTTTACGGACGAATCCGCGGTCCAGTAAAGCTTCCGCTTTTTGCCTACATCGCTGTCACCTACGATGTAAAACAATGGAGAGGGAGGAAGGCTATTGTACTCGTTCAGCCTTCGAGGTTCAATGGACGCACACAGTTTCTGGGCAGCGCATATTTGGTCTTCGGCTGCATCCTGGCAATAGTGGCCAGTTACATGATTTGGCGAAAGTGGTTTTACATAACCGAGGAAGAAGTTCTTGACTGTGCCCAGGATTTACGGTGGCGTACCCAGCGTAAGCGACGCGGGAAAACAAGGTAAAAGAGGGAAATCGACCGGGCATGCCAACCATCCCAACAAAAAAATCTATCCCTTGACTCCGACACAGGAAAGCGCAAGCTCAAAACCAGTGCAACTCTATCATCCGTGGACCAGAAAAGACGGCTCTACCGGGATTAGCACCGCCAGATTAACTCAGGGGACGGCCTGTGTGAGAGGACGGCGGAGCTAGGAGAAAGATTCGACTTGGGAACTGCGTCACGCACGACCACGCAGTGATACACCGCATGCCCTGGACTGAAGGACGGGAACATTCTGTTTGTGTGATACTTGATACAGGCGTGATGGTGGGATTGACTCAGAAGCCGCAAGGTTGTGGTATGGAAATCATTGTCCAGCACTGGGAGGACTCCTTGCCAGTCTCTTCGTGATGAATCTAGCCTCTTGGGGAGTTCGTCCGCTGCTGTCATTTCGAAGTCAGTACCGAACCCTTGTGGCTCGACGTAGTGGCGCCTGAGACATGGTATTTACCTGGAGACGGTGAGGAGAGCAGCTTACGAACTCTACTTCGTGCCACAAGGAATCGGTACTGACTTTAAAAGGGGCACATGAAGCGATGAGGACATCCTACGTGACCACCTATGTGGCAAGTCTTGAAACTTCACGAGCATGTACACGGAGACGCGCTCGAACATCGTAGGTGCATAGCGCCTTGTACTGCCTGCTAGTGGCTGCCGTGCGGTTGCGTGTGCGGCTTATAAATAGGCTTCGTTCAGAGTGGCTGCGCGCATTCTCTCGGGTTTAAGGAGGCAATCTAAACGCAGCTACTCACGAGCGCCCCCTAGGGGTGTTGTTCTGGTGCTTCTGCGAGGCAGTGCCTATAAAGCTGAGCACACCGCGCACGCACGAAGGCCCTTAATTAGCGCAGTCACCGTACGTGCTCCGAACAACGAATACGTTGCGAATCACCGGCTGATTTGCTTTCTGCGGCAACTAAAAACTTCACCAGCTACGGAAGCTGACACACGAAATCCGGACGCACCTCGCGGGCAAACGTCTGCCCCATACCAGTCTCAATGCTAAGAGATAGACTGTTGTCAGAGCCATTGTGTCGGCGGTTAAATGCGACGCCCAGCGACAGTGTTGTGGCCGCATGTTACCATTTACAAATCATGAGCATTCCGACACTGACCAGGCAAAACTGTGGCAGGACGAGAATAGCTACAACCAATAAAAACTGAATAGAGCTACATGGCGTGCACGTATCACTCATGCGCAGCCGTCACGCTACGTGGAGCGAGTGTTAGCACAATCTCCACGTATGAGAGCACGCACCAGCGTGAGCTTGTATCAAACTGAACGAGCGACGGGCACGACAGCTGCATAAAAACTACACACCACCCTGATGTCTTCCGCAGCCAATACAACGTACGCATACAGCACGAAACCCACGACCTCTTTGCAAGACAAATCGTGCGCAGACAACCTGTTTACGTAGGGGAGCTTACCCATCGAGAGAAAAACCAGTGATCCTGAAGCTACCTAATATGCTAGGTAGAGTGCTCTTTTTCTAGGTAAGTTCTGTGCCGTCTATTAACGTATAGCGTCCGTTACAGGTGCATTCCACTTTCCGACTGTGTACACGTGTGCTTGGTCTCCAAAGCACCACGAGTGGCTACCTAAGCGTGTCCGTATTTCCCCAACGACGTCTAGTGTGTGTCGCTGGACCGCGGATTATGCTCTGTGTACTACGAGCCGTTACGAAGGGACTCAGTCATTGATGACAAGCGTGAGGAAAACTTGCGAGAAAGGAATTTCTGCTTGCCCACTCCGAAGGCGCCACGCGTGCTACCGAGAAAGCAGACGAAAAGAATGGTGTACGTGACCCAACACTTCAGTGATAAACGTAGATTTAAGCGTAAGCCCGTGAAGAACAGGAGGCGCGTCCATTGCCGTGACGTCCCTACGACGAATGTGTAACAATGGTAGATATCGAGTCGCATTAAGGATACAGAGGCACACTCCGATTTAAGGGTGTCAGTCACAAGCGTAAGCACGTGCCTCTTCCCCACAGGGAAGCACAGCTACTTCACAGGAACAGAAGCAGCGTAGCGGCAGCCGCGGTATGACTTTGTCGCTGTCAAAGCCCAGAAGTCGCAGTAATAACCTACAGCATTTATGCAGGGATCCGACCGTGCTTCGCACGAGGTGTCCCTCCTGCACTTGAAGCCGTTGCCTCGGGAACGTACGGGTGGAGTTCGCTGCTGAGAGTCGGTAGAATTTGAAAACACACGCATGCACCTTTACACTACTGTGTTTTTCTACCGGATCACCAGAACATGAAAACGATGCTTCACAGCTCAAACCTTCTGTGCCGCGCGCCTCTCTGGGCTTGCTTCTTTTCGGCAACTACGCAGAACCGCGCGTCATACCGTATGTTGTCCCTCATCCTTCCTTCTTATATTTCGTGTTCGTTGCACAACTACAATCCTCCTGCAGTCGCTCAGGCTTTTTCACGCCCCCATGCATCTAGTATTACATGCGATGCCTCTCAGTTGCGCTCTGCTCGAGTTGCCCCGCCCACGTTCGGTAGGGGGACCTGTGTCCATCCCTTGTTCGGCCTTTCGTCTCTTCACCTTTCTAGCCGCTGAGGCGGCTACCACAGTCAGCACATCGTGTACAATCATACTGAGAATACGAGAAGTCGTCGCAGTTCGCCTCTCGCAAGTGATGCTCTCACGTGAGAGAACCCGTCCGCTGGCCTCTGGTCCGACACTGCGGCGCCCACTATCGGCAGCCCTGAGAGATGTAATGCCAGCGTCCTCCCGTTGATGCCAGCGTCCTCCCGTTTCCTTCGTTCACAAATCTTCACGTTCATACAGAGGACAGCGTCTGACAGATTATTACTTTTCCTGGTCGTCAGCAACCGTTCACGCATATTCAGTGACCTATTAAGGATGCACGCATTCGAAACAGTGTGTATGTCACGTCCGTCGTCCCACACAGAAGACCGCACGCGCTCCCATGTATCAGCCACTACAGGAGTTAGTTCTCGCTTCTGCTGAGGTGCGTCGCCGTAGCGTCCTTCCATCTCGGCATTCGACCGAGTCGCACAGTTACGCGCTTTCCACGCGCCGTCTCTGTATGATTGAGCGTCTCTCTCTCTGCCTGCTCTATTTCACGCGAGCATTTCCTCATTCACGTGTGACCTAAAAAAAACCACGGTCAAAGAAGCGTATCTTGTGTGCAGATCGGTTAGTGCACTCCCAGTGTCGCCCTCCCACACACGTCTACGTTGAAATATGCATCACCAGTACAAGTATACACTGAAACCACGCGCTGACCGAAGCCGCTGCTCTACATAAGTGTCGCGAGCACAACTCGCAGTCACTCCAAACGTGCGCTTGTCACCTTCCAAATGCCAGCACCACTGCCAAACGCGAAGAGGGTCTGCGTTCGATGGCTGTTTGTACACGCAGTGGCAACTCGCCGGCGCACTGGCATCCGCGAGTCAGTGATTCAGTCCAAAGCCTCTCATCGCAGTTTGGCAGAGTCTATTGCCAGTTTCTGCCTATTCTTGTTACAGCGTAACCCGCTCCTGCTGGTTGTAGCGTTGTATGCCGCTACACTGCCGCGCTCCAGTTTGCCCACAGCTTGTTGCACATACTGCGTGCATGCTCAAAGCCTCCAGTCAGCAGGGAGCCACACAGGATCACACCGACCAATGCCTGTAGAAGGAAAAAGGGCACACAAAAAGACACACAGACACACATGGCTGCTATGCATGCCTCTGCGTAAATACATGTGGAGTGACACACTCGACTACAGATGGCACGCCCAGAAATGCGAACACGCGTTTGTGCCCATGTGACACAATGACACGCTCTGCGTCACCCCGGACGCGAACGAATCAGACATTGCCACATCGCAAAAGCACGGTGAAAGTCAATGAAAACCTTAAGTCTGCTGCTGAAAGAAGCAACACACTGAACGGTACACACTGATGCAGCAGCACGTACGAAGCAGCAGCACAGCACACTTATGCGGGAGCATCCGCAGGAATCCTTAATATACCAGGCTGTGCACAGTGCACCACAACTAATACTACCTCGTCAATAGGTGCGTCAAAAGAGTACCACAATCATAATGCAGCCCAACAGCAGCAGGCAGCAACAGCGGCGTCACGCAGAAATGTAGCCGGTGAAACGCCTTGTCAAACAATTAGTAGCAGGGCGGAAACAGTCACACAGTGCTATCATTACAGCGAATAAAGCAGTGGTACAAACTAGTTTGTACTCTGACCCGCACTTTACGTTGCAGGTCGACATGCAGAGCACTACGACGGCAACGCACCAATAGCAGGACAACAACCCCAGCAAGAAGGCAGGAGCACCTGCATACCAGCACCAGTAAACGATCCACGAGTGAGAGCACACTGCCTAATGGGGGCCGTTGTAATGAAGGAGTAGGAAAAGAAAGCTGGAAGCATCAGTGCAGATCTCACGACTGAGACTGTTATTGAGCGTACCTCGTACGACATATTGCTACCGAAGAAGTAAATTGTGACTCCGAGAACAGAGAGGACTCCCAGCTGCGTCCGCACGCAAAAATTCATTCTTCTCAGGAGAAGCGTGTGCTGCCCGCTTCTTACACACACCGTTTGCACAAGCGATGCATTGTTGCGCCGAGAGTATCACATGGAAAGTATCCCCACACAAGCAATCGCTGAAAAATATAAAAAAGCACCACCCCTACAAGCGCGTTAGCGGCCAGTGGGATTCACGTGTACAGGTCAACATCGCATCTCGTTCATTCAAACGTCCCCCATGCTTCGCGATGCTACTGCGTTCAAAGTCTCGACGCAGCACGTGAGCGTCTGAAGTCGAGTGGGACTGAATGGGCGGCCTCGCATAGTGCTGGACTCTTTCTGCAGACACCTTCTGTTACGGTGATTCATAAAATTGCGCTGTAGACACGCGTGTTTCCACATTGCTACAAGGCTACAACCCACCAACCACGAAGGCCTGTGGCAGAGCTCTTGAAAACAACACGTTCGCCACAGTGTAACCCCCCGTTTCTACCTGCAAGTACGTGGACATACAGCCGGTTCTGAAAAGGTGTGTGCCTCGGCAAATCAATTGACGTATCCCAAGTGGGACACTGCGAGACGCTTCCGCTGACCCAAGTACTTGACACGCAGTAATGTCCCTGTGTTTGTATCTTAACACATAGACAAACAAGACCCTCAAGTAGAAACCTAATGAATGTCTTCTCTAAGCTCACTCCTTCTCGCAACGTTCCAACGCCCACGATTTCCGTGAACAAAAGTTTATGGCCGCAATACAGCTGTGGGCGGCGCGTCCGTTCTCGCTTTCTGCAGCAAGTTCTATGGAAAACACAGACGCGCGGCAAACTCTTCTGCGACAGGCAAAGCCCTCACCTGTACGAAAGAAATGTCGAGAAAACCGGTAAGTAAGTCCCACCACCACGGCGCTGCTGCGCTCGGAAGGCAGTTCTTGATGAAGTGGGTCCAGTCGCACGCAGCAGGCAGCGGGTGCCATACCAAACGCGTCTTGGTGGTGCTGCCGCTGCTCGCTGCATTGTCCTCCTCATCTTCGTCTTCGTAGTCGCTGTCGCCTCCAAACCGGTGCTGCTGTACGTGCTTCTCCAGTACCTGGTAAAGTTCTGATAGAAGCTCTTTCGTCGCAGCTTGCAGCCGCTGCCCACCTTGCCCACCGTCCTCACCTCCCGCGTCGGTTGCACTAGAGAGTAGAGCGTACCGGCTCCCGTCAAGATGTAGCAGAAACACGCGAGAGGAGTGAAGCTGGTCTTTCCAGAAGTCCACAAAAGGAGACGAGGAGGGAATTCCAGGCAGCCCCGGCAGCCCGGCGGGTGAGTCAAACGAGATACGCGCCTGGAAGAGAAGATCGGCGTGCAGAAAGAGAAAACACAACGTATGTGTCACAGAGAATGTCGACGCAGCGCACAACCTGCACGCCGCAGTGTGGAGACAAGGTGGGAAAGTCGACGGCAATGTCACGCTTCGGGTCAAATCGACTGGCAGACAATAAGAATTGAAAAGAGTTTCCTGAAGCCGTCTGTCACGCGTCTGTCTTCATCTGCACGAGTCTGCACTTATGGAACAAAGACCACGAAGCAGTAGAGACACAGACGTGTACGGGTACGCGTATACACCTAGACACGTACAGTAACAGCTTCACACACAGGGCGACTCCGACGTATTGCAATGGGCTTCGCAGGAATAAGCATTCATCCTTTCAGTCGCAATTGACTACCTGCTTGAGAGCTCGGAACAAGTGAGGTGCCCCCACGCCTGTCTTCGAACTGATACAACGTGTAAACGAAGCGAGTGTCAGCTGCCTCCTGCGTACGTACAGAAACAGCGCCAGCTCAATCCGCGGGGCGTGACGGCACGCGCACACACGCAAACGGTACAACGTACGATTTGAAGTCGGAAGGAGGCGTCGCTTGTGTTGTCGTCGTCTTCGTCAGAGCCTTCTGCCGCATAATCTTCCGCTTCGCGCTGTTCTTCTTTGTCAGTCGTTTCTTGTCCGTCCTCCTGCTGTGCTGCGGCAGCCCCTACCGCGCGTCTACCTGTAGTGCGCGCGCACACACAAGCACGCGCAACACCGCATTTTTCTTTGTCTTTCTCGACTCCCGATCGCTCCTGTTCCCTCGGTGGGTCACCAGCCTGCCGAACCGGTTTCTGCGCGCACGAGCGCAACTTTGATCCTCTATGTGTGCGGCCCGTCATTCTCTGCACGCTGGAGTGACTTGCGCATCTTCACCTTAAAAGTTGTGCAGGCTGTGCCTTCAACCAAAACCCAGTGAATACCACGTACAGCAACAGCAGCATGCCCAGAAACTCTTCAGTATCCCACCTACCTTAAACGTCTCTTCTTTCCGTCTTCAATTCAAACATTGCTAACGAGGTATCTGCGGTGAAGCGCCAAAGCACTAGTATGTTACGTATATACATGCACGTACACGTAAATCATGTGCACGACTCGTGCTGCTGATGCTATACTACGTTACCGTGCCTTTAGCTGACACAGAGACCCTTCCGAGGGCGCAACATCGAACACCCACGGTAAATTCCTATGCACTGACGTTGAGGGAGACGTGGACAGATCAGCATCATAAGCAGTGGATCAGATTCACGCAACAGCAGCAGCTAGACGAAAAATATCGTACTTGGCCCTTTCTGTGATCTGCCTCGCTTCCCTTTTGCCGGACTGCTAAAACGCGCCCACGGGTACACTTGTCACTGCACCCCGTACTGCTGTTGAGAAGTGCTGCTTCTTTTCCCCCGTTCCAAACTCCTGCATTCCACACGTGGACCCAAAAGTGGTGCACGCATCCGTTCTAGACAGGCCTCTGCATCTTGATCATTCGGCAACACGTCTCATCAAAACATGCCGCCAGCCGCTTGCAGCCGTCCATCTCCCCTTCCCACGCAGAGTCGGAAGTGCGCCCACGAGGAAGCAGGGACCCACATGCATGCGGCGACATGCCAAAGCCTCCTCGTAGGTATCTGCCATTCCACGTACCCGTTTGCTTCACGCACCTCTATCTACACCGCCTTCTATCAGTCTCTTTGTCGCGCACCTAACACATGCACTATACAGAAGATTTGAGTACGCATACACATATTTAAAGTGGTCGGCCACTTGCACGCGGCTGCGACTACGTTGACACAGCAGCACTCCAATTGTACGAAGGCCACCTACCCCTCCACTTTCTTTCGACGATGGACAAGCAAACGTACCTTTCTCAACGTATCGTCGCCGGGAGGCTTCGACGAGGTTGGCGACTTCAGCAAGCGTAAATTCCTCCTCGGACACAGCAGTCGCACCGGCATCCGCTCTCGTAGAAGCCGCTTGCTGTTGGGGCAGGCCCCCTGTGTTCGCTGATGCGGCCAACCGCGGCGGCTCCACGACCACCAATGTGAACAACCGCTCCTGCGGCGTGCCTCGGCACAGCAGTGGCGCGTTCTGCTGGTAGAGATACGGATGAACTCGCTGCAAATACGCATCAGCGGCACCGTGGACGCGACATGAGTGCTCGTACAGCGACCTCAGTTGCACACAAGTACATATATTGAATGGATACAAACACCTGTACGTGCGCGTCGTCATGCGTCAATCCAGCGTACCTTCACATATGTGCAACTGCATCTTGTGTGGGTCTTCTCGTAAATTTCCTGCTACGCTCGCGCAAAGTAGCTGCAGGAATCTCGCCGAGCATACGGCTCTACAAACGAAAAAAGTAAACAAGACTGAATACGGGTTCTGCAAACTGCGACACCGGCGCACAAGTGTCCGTCGCTAATCACGTTTCCGACTGCGTGCATCGTAGAATGAGAATATCACTTTCCGATTAGACAAGCGTGGCTTGTACTCCAGCATTTGCGTGCGTACAAGCGTACGAGATGCCACAGAGATATTTCAAACGGTCGCTCTACCAATGCAGCACATTTGTCCCCTCAGGTACATACACCAGGTGATGCACAGTTTTCAGCGCACGCACCAACCACTATTATGAAATATGTCCACAAACATACATACGAGTACACGTACTTTACATATTGACGCAGCCTTTCGTCGAGAAAGCGCTCTGGCGTCTACGCAAGTTGCGTCCGCAGCGCAAGAAAACATGAGGAGATCAAGTCCAGATCACGCGCGTCGCAACCTGACGGCGCGGCCGTCACGCGCTTGAGAGCACTCTGACAACGACGCCACGCCATCTACGTCAGTCCTGATCAACAGCGCGCGTCCTAGGTTGAGTTCAACACACGTGTCACTCGATACGTACTGTAGAGGATTTTACAGTAGAGGCTTCAACGTGACGACATACCCAAGCTGTCAATCAGGCAGTGACTTAGCAGATATCACCAGTTCAATAGAAAATTTACGGTGCGTTACGACGACTTCGCTCGCACGTACGTTGTTTCTCGCGTAAAAGAGAGACGGCACGTCGACGAACAGTACACAAAAGCATCAGAGCGTTTCGGACTTCGTAGGTGGCGACTTGGTGCACGGCCGAGCACAATTCACGCGTGCAGCGCGTTAGACAGGAACGAATGGCGCTCCGGGAAGACAATGTAGCGTACGGCCGTACGTACGGATATAATTGTGTGTCTACCCACGAAGGGGCAGCCACCCAACAGTCAATAGCACGTGCACACTTGCGCCACAAAATTCTACTTCGCCAAGACCCCACACGCTGCTGCAGGCCCTTGGCAGGTGAGGGATAATGCCGTTGACACCCACACACATGTGCATGTGTTTAGACACGCTGGTCGAAGTCGTCACAAGTGCGCGGAGACACACGTACAATCAGTCACAGATGAATTCACAGGCAGACTTGCGAGGCCGGTTCATACGCAGACACAGATATAAAACCACGGCAGGAAGCGGAGAGAACGTGGACTTGCCGGCAGGATGTGTGAAGCGAGAAGGCGAGGAAGCTTCGCGAAAGCTACGCGCTGAGATTCTCTTCGAGAGAAAAGATTGGGGATTCTCAATCGTTCAACAACCCTACTACTTGTGCCGGCTCCTTCGTTTGTGAACAGCATCAACGTCAGATAGTTTTTGAGGTCCGTCTCCGTCAACTCCAGCGCAGCATCTTCGTGCTGCCGCTGGTCTGCCGCAGAGCACCCTCCGTCGAGCTGCGCCTCTGCAGCTCCACCCTCGGTTTCTGAAGCAGCCTCTCCCACGCCCCTTCGTTCCGCCTGTCGCTCTTTGCAGGCGGCAGCAGACGACGGCGGTTGTCGCAGCAACGAGACGAACTCTGTCTTCGCTGCTTCTGTCCCTTCAAGCAACAGTCCCCTCACGTTCTGGACATACGCGAACAGAAATATGTTTTGATACTTCATTGCCGTTGCCTTCAGTGCCACGGGAGGCGACACAGGCGAGTCCGCTGCAGGCAACAGCACCACTTTGTACGGCTGCGCCAGCCAGCCCACAGGAGTGCGAGAGAATGGAGGCGCCTCAGCCCTCAGATACGTTCGCAAGTCCGACGCTGAAGTACGACGGGCCACAGCAGAGGACAGCGGCAGGAGCAGCCGAATGTGCAACCGGATACAGGTGCGCCGCAACAGTCGCAACAGCAGGCGCGCCGCTCCAGCGTGTCCAAACAGCAGTGGCAGCAATACAGCGTGCAGCAAATACCAGCACTTCAGCGCGACGCTAGATGGCGCACCAGCTAGACAAACTGAATCAACCACACCTGCTGCAGCAGCGCTGACAAAACAAAGGAGTAGCACAAGTCGCAGCTGCTGCAGAAGCACCTCATTCAGCGTGTGAGTGTTCAGCTTCCAGCAGGCAGCGGCAGTAGACGATGACGAATGCAAAAACCTAACTCGACGTCCGACGTCCGTGGCAAAGTCACTACCTCTAAGAACCTTAAACGAGGACACCTCGACAGAGCCGTCGTAACTTCCTAGATACCACCACTACCTCCTCTTACACGTACTTCAACGGGTCATCCACACACTGCGTCCCCGGCAAAGTACCTTGTCAAGCAGGCGGTACACGCCGTTGTACGATTAGCAGCAGCAGCTTGCGGAGCAGCAGAGATAGCACAGCGCCATGGCAAAGAGCAGAGACGCAAAGAGTACACATACGGAGTTGAGAGGCAGTGAGCAGCTACGAAGGCAGCGGGATTCAAGAAGCTGCAGGTGCAACCCTTATGGTGATGCTTACCAGAGGAAATCAGAGAAACGCGGTTCGGGAAGCTGCGAGAGATAAAGGAGCGAATGTTTTCTACAGAGGGATGCGTTATCGCCGGGTATAGCTGCGCGCCCCACACATCAGTCAAACGAGGACACTTTCAGGCATACGTTGTCCTCACCCAAGCGCGGCAGACATGCACAAGTGCATACCCACGCGGAAGCGCATCATCACACCGATGCAACACATCTATACGGGTGTGCGCGTCTGTCCAGTCCATCTGTCTTTCTCTACGGGTGTACACGGAGGAACCAGCATCCTACGCTGCACACAAGAATCGACTAGGCGTACGCCGACGTTGTCCTGTGGCAGTATCCGTAAAAGAGCGCAGAGAACCGGGAGAAGAGTCCCCGCGCGAACACGAAGTGGGTAATGGACACTGCAGCAGCGTGACACGCAATCTCAACATAGGCCTGCCTATCAAGTGTAATACGACGCAGCTACCTAATCTCAGCAGTGGAGCCGCATCTGTCTCGCCGACCAAGCTCACATGTCTGTAAGCGTGTCCTCACAGTGGCAGATAGCCTGTATTCTTCAACGTCCGCTCTCCGCACTAACGTACAGAGATGCACAAATCTACCTGAAGATACAGAAGCGACACTTCGTGACGGATGCGTACCTCCGGGTGCATGCCATGCGACACGACGAAAATCGCAGGGAAAATCCTAAACGCAGAAAAGTCAGCGTAAACGGTGCAGGAACAGTGTTATGTAAAAGCACAAGGTTCAAGTCCAGACCCGTTAGAAAGGCTAAAAAAAAGTAACCGTCGTCCGACCATCCATACAATATCGCTTCAACGTTCACGTATATATATATATATGTATACGCGTGGGCACGTGCACCTGATGACCTTGGGCGCGTGGGAATACAATTTCACTTAGCTCTTCATATCTAAGTGCACAAGACCCTGACAAGCAGGCCGAAGGAGATCAGCAGAAGCTATCCTTCCACCGGAGTGCAAATCAGAGTGATGTTCTTCACACTTTGTTCACCCACCCGAAGGCGGTCATCACAAAGAATTTTCTTCACGCACTTGCTGATTGTACGCCTCTTTTGACCGAATGCTGGCTACTGCACGAAAAGGGAACTTCAAAACAATGCCACAATTTGATGTGACGCTCGGGTCACTACGTGCGACCACCGATAAACCCCGACACTGATACACAGAAATTAGCACCGCAGGCGCAGCTCGCTGCTCGGTCGTCCTACCCAGGTAAACGGGCGGAGACAGGCTCTATACCGCGCGACAGCTGATACAGCTACTGAGGATAAGGATACATATGCGTATGCATGTACCTTTTGCAAGCGAGTACCTACAGACATACGCACGCAGACATGCAGGTTGCGTTGCCTGTGCAACACATGTATCACGCTGTCGCTCTGCAAGGAAAATTTGCGGCCAGGTTCCACGGAGACGGACACCTCCTCCACCTACTACTACTAGGCACTATTCTGCTCGGAAGGCGGGCTGAAGACGACTGCGTGCTGTCAGGCGGGCAGCCGAACAATAGCGCAAAAGGTCAAACACGGCAGAATCATATTATGGTGCTTGACACCGGGGCAAAGCCGTACGCCTCCACTTGCTGGTGAAGGAGGCGCCTACGCTTCCCAACGGTGCGGCTCACAGAAGTCGCAGGAAGTGTGCACCAGAGACGCACCACTACGTACACACATGTGGACAGCGTCTAAGAGATGTTTCACGGAACAACTCGTGCAGACACACACACACAGACATACACACACCCACACCCACACCCACCCACACACACACACACACACACATACAACACACATACACGTGACACCCACAGCCGGAAGACGTACTTGACTTTGACGGGGAGCCGCTTCAAAATGGATTTGTTTTTATGGACGTCCACCAGACCGTATTTCACGTATTTCCCGAGCGCCAGCGCTGCGGCATGTCACCAAGCAACAGCAGTCCCAGCACGTAACTCGTGCACGTGGTACACAGTCACCGCAGCAACCCTCTGTCCAAACAACCGGTGACTCTCCCTTCTCTGCGTGCCTAAGCCACTCCCTATCCAAAGTTGTTCCGCGCGAACACGAGCACAGGCACATATAAGGTAACACATCGTATCATCAGCAAGGACCTGCATACCTCGAGATATCATGCACATACATGAACACGTACGTATGCGCGGAAAATCGTCCTTAACATCTTTCCCCGAGAGGTCATAAACAGCCGTCCACGTTTTCAGAACAGCAGCGCACTACTACCGTCTGCCTTTCCTGCAGTGATTAGGCGCACGAAAAGACGCTGCGGAAATTGTCACTCTGCGCCGCACATATTTTTGAACAAAGAGACGCGCAACAGCAGTGGCAGCACGTGATGCAAGTGCCTACATCCCGAATCTGTCTTTCCTGCCCCAAAACATGTGACGCATCTCCAGCAGCATTTGCACTCTGCAAAGGCTCCACCGGGGTCACTGATCAGCGCGAACGACGTACGGGCACAACCACACACGCGTACGTGGTTCACGTCTGCTTCACAGAACCCACCGGCAGCCGCCCTCTGTGTCGGCCTCGACTATACCTACACAGCCACTAAGGCGTGGGCACCGCCGATGGCCTGCCGCCGTCTACGCTTATATATACACATAAATATGTATATATATGTATACATGTGGGAGCATTCACTGGTGTGTACATGTGTGCTGACAAACGTACGCGCACATTTAGATACGCACTTCACAGACGCATAGCTCCATAAGCTGACGTGTTCAGAGAAGAGCGCCTGTCGTCTGCTTTCCTTACCTGTTTCTGCCCACATCTCGTAAACGCGGTCGGTGAATTCGTCTTCCCCATGGCGGAGCTGTCCACGCGCACATACACCACAGCAAGTGTACACTGCTGCCTGTGTGTACGCACCGCCTAAGCACAGGGGGCACTGGACACAGCTATGGGGTACATAGTGACCGCACACACGTGAAGAGGGCCGCGAAGCACGAGGTAGCAGAGGCTGGTTCGTTCTGGAAACGGGTCTGCAGCTGCTACGGCTTCCGCAAACGACGATGCAAGCGGATGCACTTGGGAACATTCGTGGAGACGCAGAGGAGCAGCTGACATCAGTCAGAATATATATATGAGGAGAGACAGTTTTTCGTGCGAGCAGTTCTCTATGTATTTGATGGGCGGGAGCATAGAGCCTGGAGCAGACCCAGAGGGGGCGGGCCAAATTCTACGTCTACGTGTGCATCAGAGAACAGAGGGCGCACAAACACACGTCCCGCCCCCCTTCAAAGAGGCTGTTTGTCCATCTAAGGCACCATCTTAAGGAACGAGGAAAGGTACATTTTGGTGTCTGCGTGGGCCGGCGCACCAGAATGGTCCAGACTTGTTTATCTGTGGCTGGGTAGAACGGTTCGCTGGGTGAAAGGTACGTGAAGTCGACGATGTCACTTTTTCCAGTCTTTCCTTCGTGGTCCTCGTCTTGTGCTGTCGGTCCTCTTCCTCCTGCAGTCGCACCCTCTGGTGTTGCCTGCTCCTCCTTCTGCTTGCGAAAATCCTTCATCAAATACTCATACGCAGCAGCTACCTCCGTAAACCGCGCCTGACAGCTAGCGCAACCCGGGTTCTTGTCTGGATGCCTGTCAGCAGCCGGACACAAACACATCCCCGCAGGCGTCCCTGTAGTAGCACCGTCAGCAACGCTCTCACGGCGGTGCATTGTCGGCAACGCCACTTCGCCCCGTCCACAGCGCCCCTTTCGCTCTGTCGGCAGTGCCCGTTCGCTGCGCCGCGTTGGCTGCGCCCTGTCAGCAGCGCCCCCCTCGCGTCCACACGTCAGTGGCGCCGAGTCAGTTGCGTCTCCTTGGAAGTGTCCCACGCAGAAAATACTACAATCTGCCAGGACTGTTTTTCCTGGTCGTACAGACTCTACACGGAGCTGTAGGCGACGAGGTTCGCTCACGAGAGAAAGAACCCGCGCCTACTGCAAAATACAAAATGCAGCTGGGCGCGCACCTCAACCACCAATATATACACAAAGCGACTCTTCTGTCGACCGACGGCGTGCCCCTTTACTTAAACCATATACAGCCTACACCGCGGCTGCACCTCACGCAGCAACAAGAATACGTTCAGTAGTGTGGGGCTGTCGCTGGCCGCCTGCTGCCGCAGCGTAACACCGAGACACAGGCGTAGGGCTTCTAGAGAATGCGTTCTAGTCATCAATACATTGTTCGTAAGACTACAAGTACGACACGGCAGAGAAAATTAGAAAGAGGGACTCGACGCGAAGCGGCGAGCGTGAGCTGAGGCTGTGGGTGGCACCGATAAGCAGCAACAATAGCAGCAGCAAGTTAAGCAGTGCGAAGTGAGCAGCGCCAGCAAGGGTGTCTGCTGCCGGAAGCGCAGCAGAAGCGACAGTTGGCAGCGGGGGACGGACTTGGGTTGGACCAGCGTCAGCCGCACCAGAAGAGCATGGCTAACGAATTACGCAAAGCGTGGGGCAACGGAAGTAAAACGCCGCGCGTACCAGCGGATCGAGAGCGTCCGGTAAGCCTTCCTGATATCCATTTCACTGGCCGAAGCGTCAAGCTGCAGCGCCGTTAAGTGTTCCTCCCTCTGCGCACCTCGAGAAAGATCCTGACCATAGAACTCTTCCGCGGCTTTCAGCGCGAATATACCTGTGTCACCAAGAAGGGGCCACAGCAATAACAGGGACCTCGGCACCCATCGCAGCAGCACCCACACCCGCCGCACCTCAACCGCTGGACCAAGCACCGCAACCCCGGCACCGTTCTGTCCAACGTAGCAGCAACAGTAAACACAGCAGCACCACACAAGCACGATCAGAGTTCACCAGTAGCAACACCTGCGGCAGGAGCACCACACCCGCCGTCCACATCTGCAGCACACAGTTTAGTAACAATGCCGTGGAAGCAGCTTCCACAGTATGGCAACTACATGCCTTTTCACGTAAACCAAGATGCGTGATTCTTAGTAAGCCCAGGCATCACGTTGAAGGCTATACTATTCTGTCATACGCTGTATCAGTCGTCCTTCACCGGCGAACGCGGCCCGATGTGACTCCCTTGAACCAGCTGAAGTCACGTGTACATGGAAACACGTATTTGGCTCACTATAGTTCTTCACTTCGCCACGTGGGACAACCACCTGTACGCCTTACGCGACCAACAAACCTCCGGTCACTTGTAATGGGGCAGACGTTAGCGGCCGCTTCCGGCTGCTTACTTCCACGCAGTAATGTAGACGCACTATCTAGAGTCGCTGCATTTTCCCGTTCAAGCATTTCATTCTGCACTAGTGAGGACGGATCTCTCCAGGAAGGAAACGTGACACGGAGCTGCGTCGGGTCGACAACGCATGCACCCGCTGAAATGGCGTAAGAAAGAAGGAATACGTCGGTAGCGGTGCGGCAACAGCAGAGATACCCACCGATGACGGCTGCAGCAACAGCCAGGTTGACGACCCAGCCAATGAGTCTGCTGCGGAAGGAGACGCGGAAGTCGTACGAGAACAGTCGCTTTATATACGCTCCGAGTGCCAGGGAATGCTTGTCGGTGCTTTTCTTCCCCCCTGCATAACTCTGCAAGGGAAGCAGGAGCAACGGCAAGGACAGCGGCGTCATCTCCAGTTCTCAAGGCAGTGCGATGGTAGGCGAACAGCAGACGCGGAAACGCCTCTGAAGAACGTGTCGTGATACACCAGCAGCAACTGCAACACAATCACAGGCAATCGCGAAGATGTAAGAGAGGAAAAGCAGAAGCAGAAGCAGCAAGTGTTCGGCAACCGCAAGGGAATACATGAGTCGAATCACTGAG
Source organism: Sarcocystis neurona (assembly GCA_000727475.1). Taxonomy (NCBI): domain Eukaryota; phylum Apicomplexa; class Conoidasida; order Eucoccidiorida; family Sarcocystidae; genus Sarcocystis; species Sarcocystis neurona. The sequence goes on along the minus strand of KL647289.1, from coordinate 6,752,836 downwards.
ACGACGCGTCTGGTTAATCACTGCCGTTCACGGGCAATCTGGGCTTTGGGCATACGAACAGAAATTGTGGAAGCCTGTGTCACGCGTCTCCGGCGCAAGGGTGCACGAGGCAAGAACGTCTCTATGGGGTGACGTACAACACCAACGAAATGCGTGTTCGCATGCAGAGTCCCACACAGTAGCAAGCAGATGCAGGATGAAGTCGTGACCGTCGAGAGGGCTCCTTCCACGCTCCTGGCCGTGGACAAAGAAGGGCGCACACGACCGTGTCTGTTCTGAGCAGAGAAAACGTATCTATCTTGTGACACAAGACGAATAGACTGCCGGACGTGTCCTTGGCAGTCGCGACCTTCAGACGCCATCCGGAAGATCCGGCGCATGCAGAACGACCTCGACACTAGAGGCAAGCATGCAAGAGCAGTACGTGATTTTGCAGGAAGCTCCGACAATCACGAGCCGAAGGTGTCGGTTCGTCCGGCAATTGCTGTGTGCCATTCGCCGACGTAGACAGGGCGTGGCTGTGCGCCAGCACGTAGCTCCGCAACTTCTCAAAGCAACGCCGCAGCCGGCGGGCCTATGGTGCAGAAACATACGAAGGATGCACGTAGACGCACTTTCGCACACGAGTGGATGCTCGTGAAGCTCTTTCCCCTGAGGGAACTGCAGTACCTGCTTGAGTCGGTCTTTCTGAGATTTCCGCTTTCGATCTTCTGCACCTGTTGCTGCGGCCGTCTGCCCACTTCGGGGTGTCGTCTGCACCTGTCCCTCTACTGCTCTTCTGTAGGAACCCAGCCCAACGGAGACGCAGCAAGCACACAAATGCCTGCGCCCTTTCGTTTCCACTCGGGGGCAAAATTCACCGGCACCACACACACACACAGAGAAACACAAACACACAGACGCACACGCGTATCTGTACACTCACACGTACGTCCTTCGACGCGCTCCGCTCCGCAAGTGGTTCACGACCGCGTCCTCATCATTTTCAAATATCTGTAGTCCCACCCTTCCGGTACACACCTTGTACATGTAATCTCTATTCTTTTGCCTCGACAGGTTGACGTGCGCCAGTTGCATTTTGAGAGGAAATAAGTCTACACACATTGCATCATTCTCCGGAGGTTGAGTGCACGTAACCGAGACGCTTCCAGGTGTATCTACGCTCCAAGGACCCACACAGCCATCATCTGTGTACACGCTGCACGCCCGACTATACGACGCGTACTGAACGTGACGTCAGTCTGTGTGACTGCCACCGCTCCTCGTCTTCTTCCGCCACGCGGCAAACACATTCGCAGATGACGCCATCTGTGGAGAAGAGCTCAAGCATGTGTACTAGTCCACGGCTCCTCACGCAGAATTTGAAGTGGCGAGTAAGCCGTTACGTCCTCCTGTCCCTCCTGCCTCTGCCTGAGGAGGACCTCGCGCCTTGTGGGAGGTCGGCGACGGCGCGTGACCCCGCGCTGACGCCTGCTGCTGCACCACACACCCAGCAACACACTGCATCAAACACGTACAAAGAAGTCTCCGCAGGAGCGGATAGCCACCAGGCACCACCACTGCTGGTCCTGCAGCGTGGAGAAGAGGTGATGTCCAGGCGATGACTTAGCTGTTAGCTCCTGCTTAAGTACGCAAGCGCAGCGGGACGAAATATCACGCTGCTTAGAACCGTGGCAGTCCCGGCTACACCGCCAGTGCCCTTCTATAGAGTCTTATCTGCGACGTCAACGCGCATTACAGCAGTCACAAAATTTGCTCATCACAGCAGAAGCGACAGCTCAGTTGTGTGTGTGTCCTTTGTCTTCCTTAATAATCACGCTGAAGTCTTGAACACGAAGGCGCCAACATGTTCAGGCGTGAGCACCGCCTCACTCGGGCGGTCTTCCTTCACTTGCTACGAGCAACACACATTAACAAGAAGCAGACGACCTGCAAAAATCGCTGCCGCTCCACTGCCACCTGCTTTCAGCACATGGCCTACGCCCTGTCACGCGCTGCAGCGACCCCCGTGTGCTCCATTCACTCCCATAAACGGTGGCGCACACTCGCTGTGAGAGGCGCGAAGAGATGTATATGCACGCCTCTAACACACGTGTAGACGTCGATGCAAGTACGCATTTATCTACGCCGGCAGACCACACGTGCACAGACTTGGCGCTGCGGCGGAAAGCTCAGCAGCGGCATACAAAAAATTCATACCCCGTGAGAGACGAGACTTCTGCCAGGACGCGAAAGCAGGCGACCCCACATGCTGCCGTCTCTGGCGTCTCCGTCGCGCTCCTGTTTCTCCGGATTTGCTGCACTGTGCTGCACCCCCTGAAGAGGAGTTATAGACTTCGACACGCCCTCGCTGTTGTGTGCACCGCCCGCGCTGACCGCGCCTGCCGCCTTGGCGCCACCTCTGGTCTTCTTCGACTGCTGCCCCATCGTGGTGGGTGAAAACCAAAGTTCAATAGATGCCTTTATTCAGAGAGCTATCCGTACGCCTGCGTCCACAGCAGGCCAAATGGCTGCGCCGCTGGCAGCAGAAGTCACAACGGGGTTACTGCTGCAGACGACGGAAGTTAACCAATGTTATAAAGGGGCTGCAGAAAGTGAAGAACCGGAGACGCTGTCGAGTTGCCGGACGGTGATGGCAGTTGTTCAACTGATGCCGTTGCCTGAGGGACTGCTGTACCAGTGCAGCTACTGTTGTACGAGGGAGGTGGGCACAGTGTGGCTGGTGTTCACCGTGACGGATTTTACTGGTTTCTCATTGTGTTTCTGCTGCAGAAACTGTCGACAGCAGAAGATGTGTTGCTGTGGGGAATTCAAGAATTTGCTTCTCGACAATATCCTGATCACGAGCCGTGTGTCCTTACACAGCAACCCAGCCTGCCGGAAGACCCCCACCACGTTTCCGCAGGACCTCGGCGGCCCGGCGATTTCGCGTTGAAGCGGACGAGGGGCCTGTGCTGTCCAGATTCCCAGGGCGCCAGCAATACGCACGCAGTGCCTCTGCGAGATGGAGGACAAAACGACAGTGACTGATAACCAGAAGGACGAGAACTACCCAGTGTCATCTCGACATTTTTGCGGCGCACGGAACATGTCAGGAGCTACTCGCACGGATATCCGGAGAACCAGGACGGCCGCGACGAGCGTGACAAGGCGGAGACAGCAGCCAGCAGAGAGGACACGCAGACAGACATTGATGAGCGTAGAGGGGGACCAATGACGAGGAGCAAAGATCAAGGACGCGGACTCAATAAAATCAGAAGGAGACGATATGATCAGAAGAGACGGGAGGAAGCAAGGTTGGCAGGCCAGCACCTGCTCACGAGGTGCTGAGCCAAAAGACACACGTACTGGCGGTAGCTGCGGCAGGCACTGCTGCAGCAAAATACGGAAAACGGGTTGTCTCCCTGCAGCGAATAATAACCAACTAAAAAGGTGGTCACAAGAGCATCTCGGCCAATACAAAAACGGAACAAAAAATCTAGTATGCAGAGAACCAACTCCGATGCTGCACGCGAATGTGCGCATATAAGCACATACCCCAACAGGGAGGCGGCGTCCACCGCGAGGAAAAGAAGACTATTTTCAAATGGACGGAAAAATCCAGGCGTCCTCTTTTTCAGCGTTCAAACCAAGCTGAAAGCAGTAGTAGACGTACCAGATGCCTGCAATGGCTCACAGAAGTACCGAGAGTGCAGCAATAGCTACCGTGTCACTGGAGGCGGAAAGATCAGCAGTACCACAGGAGCGGCAGCAGCTATTTGCATGCAGCGGGTACCACACGACACACTGCTGGACAGAGACAGAGCAACAATGGCTCAACAGCGCAACAATGTCTAGGACGCTGCTGCCAGAGGCTGTGCAAGGCTAGCTGGAGACACGTGGACGCCGTAACACGTTGTAAACTCTGGACAAGATGAGAGATCCAGCACTTCAGCATTCAACCCACCAGTGCGTGTGCAGGTCCGTGGGAGTGATTTCGAGGTTGTGAAAGTGCAGGAGGCGCTTGCACCTGGTACACCGGCCGGAATCGAGGCCGCTCGGCCGTCCCCTGGAACAACTGCTTTGGACGAAGGCACACGGCCGGTGGACGGTGCGAACAAAGGCAGGAAATCGTACAGACGCACCACCAGTCATACGGAATTAGCCGACGAGATATAACGGAAGTGAGGTGCTCGTGTCGAACGGCCGTATTCACATCACTGAGCCAAGCAGAACAGTGGAGGCACTTATTTTCCTCGGGGTCGTGTAATCAGTGGCCACTGCACAAGCTACCTGATACGCAGTCAGCATCTACGTGAGGGCTTATGAATGTGCAGGTAGACACATGCAAGCACTTCCGACTGTTAGACGTAACCACGCACGTCAATACACATGCAGCCACGTAAGTCAAACATGTACACAAGTGTGTCGAAGCACTCTGTGACGCGGCAAAAGACTAGTTACGCGGTGTGTAGGGCGCCTGCATTAGAGAGGGAGAGCATTCGCCCCTCGCGGAACATGCGACAGCCGTGAATATGTCGGGAGAAAAGAAAATGAACCCACTAACTGTGGCAAGATACGCTTCCTGAATATAGATGCAAACAATACACGACCTTCCGTTTCCTGGCGGCACAGTGTCGATTCAATGCACACTGTAACAATTGCCCCTTAGTGTATGCACACGTTGCCCAGTTCGTGGACAGCGTGTATCTCATCGCAATCGCACAACACCTACGACCGTACATCCATTTAAGGATGCAGGGTGTGCGCACGTCTGCGTAGATTTCGTAACACGAGAAAACGCGCAGATACAGAAAAGGGGAACTGACAAGTCCACACGCATGCTCGTTGGCTGATGCAAGTCCCGGCAGTGCGAAGATGTACGTGGAGTCAGAGGCGAATCTGTACACGCGTTGACAAGCGTACAGAAAAGCTCCTTGCGTGCAGTAAACTTGAAGTCGTACTATGTTCACACTGACTTGCTAAGGGTGCACAAGGGTTTCATGCGGTAATGCAGCCCTCCACACTTAGCCGCCTGCTTACGTCGTGGGTGGTCGAGGAACGCTTCTTTTGACATAGCGTGCTAGCTTCCCAGTTGCAAATATAATCGTGCCTGCGTTTGCTGCAGTGGTATGCCGCGCAACTGTGTCCCTCTGGTGATACTTACGGGTATCAGGGGAGTCGACTGCAAATGTATATGCTCACATGTGGATTGCGTCGTATCACCTTATGGGTGGCGGGCAAGTGTAGGTGTACCTCAAGAGTCTGTGGTGTAGGCGTAAATTATTGTTCGAACAGCGTGGCAAAATTTCTTGTTCCCAGGTTCGTCTCTGCGTCCTTTGTCTGAATGCGTGGTGATCGTCTACTCTGGAGTCTGACTATGAGCTCAACTGTAGAAGTGTTTGGCTGCGCAAAGCATTTATCAGGTCGTCACAAGTGAGAGTAGTGTTCTGCCATATCAACACGAATTCACGCCCTTTGTTGATAGAGACGCCGTTCTTCAATGACTCCTCCAGGGCGTCACAAAGACACCATTTCATGGGCAATTTGCTGGGTCTTACTGAACAAGGCCGCATGTGTGCGCCTACGAGATTTAATCGCTCACTGCAGTGGGATGATTTCTGCCCCTGTAAGTGATATGCTTCGGATAAACTTTCCTCTCTAGGCAGGACGCCTGAGGTTGCCCGCGAGAATGAAGTAACCGATACCACGCAGACATCCCTTTTTGTGGTTCCTACCGTACTCGCGTAAGAGTCTCTGGCTTACGGGGGCCCTACTGCTTGTAAGGCGTGAGCCGTGGTTTGTTTACGCTTCGCTGCTGCGCTTCTAAGAATTTGACATCTGTGGCGGTGCTCCCTGTAGGCTCCACACCTCTTCCTATGGACCTGACAGTCCTCAAGTGCCGTCTTCGACTTCGCGAGAGAGGAGTGAACATCGGTAGGCCACGGCAGACGGAGCCTCAGTGTGTTATGCTAACATCAGCGGCATACGCCAGACATCGGCTTCGTCACGCGGCGTGACGGTTCGAGTAGGCAGAACAGGCCTCCGTGAATTTTTTGATTTGTCGGTACAAATTGGAGGTTTGTGCACTTTTCAATTTCCCGTTGTACACACAAAGATGTCCTACCTGCCAAAACAACGCGCTCGTTCCCTCGTGTTGCTATTTCGCTGTAAGCTAGCAGGGGGAAGAGCTAGTGCCTGCCTCTGGCATTGACGCTCTTGTAGAAAAGCAGCGAGTGGTACATGACACTGCCATTTTCATTTGATGCCCTGAAGGCACATCAAGGACTCAGTCGCCTGACATTACTAGCACCTATTCTTTTTTACGGAGTGTCTGGAAACCTTCTCCTCATAGGGCTGCAAAAAACGTCGCCGCTTCGTCCCAGCCGTGCGAAGATGAGAAAGAAGTATCAATCTGGCAAAAAGGCGCGTATCTGTACACGCTCACATGTCACCGTAACAACAGAATGCCGCTGCGTTACGTATTTGGTCGGACGAGTACTGGTCGCACTACGTTCAAAGGAAAACACTGGTGTAGCTTGTGTCCTTGCTGCTGTGCCACAGGCGTAGAAAAAGTGAGGAGATACGCCGAGAGCATCAACCTGAGAGCCGAACACGGTTAAAACGTTTTTGGAACCCAGCATGCAGCTGAAGGCCTAGGACGACCGCCGCAACGCAGACCCCAAGTGATCTGTCCCGCTCCGGAACGTTCAATCAAAGAGCACAGTACAGCTCATGGTGTAAACTAGGTGTAGGTCAGCTTAACACCCCAAAGTGTATACACGTAACCCGATTCCGCAGGAGAAGAGCAACGTTTCCAACAGGAACATTTTGTAGAATAGTCGCCCATTCTTGTGAGTACGAAGGTGTGTGCATTGCTTGTGTTTGCCTAACGATGGTTGGCGTGTTGCCTGGCGAACCACCAGGGGTTCGGCCATCTAGTTTACAGTGACTAGATCAGGGCCGTGTCAGAAATGCCACTCTGTCAGCAGCTACGACATGGTGTCACCTGGCGATATCACACGTATTAGCCCGTAGACCAACGTGGACAGAGGTGGACAGCGGCAGGCATCGCAAGATAAATTCGCTTTGTTGAGTGAATAATTTGCTCAGGTCAGTTTGAAAACATTCTGGATGTGATCGACAACGCTGTGTCTTCTCTACGTTATCGGCTCTGATTCTTGGGTCAAAATTCAAGTATACCTAAAGAGAAGAGGGGAGGCAAGAACACCGCTTTCTGACTAAACAACGACTTTTTCTTGTTCTTGTGAACGAGTGGGGGTGCTGAAGCATAGGCTAGTACTGAACTAGTTGCTCTGCCTAGAGAACGACTACACTCATGTCCTCTTTGTGAGCGTTGTAGTGAACATGCCTCAGCGATCACGTCTTTCCTCGAGACTAATTCATTCTGCTTGATCATCCCTGCGATCATATTCGAATTAGTACATTCGTTGACATCTAATAATACGTCTGTACTACTTCGTTCAAACTTACTCACCACACGCTGTGAACCCCTTCAAACAAACGAGGACAGCGCAACTGCAAATGAATACCAGGATGCATACCGGCGGGTCACAATTAGGAGAATTCCTGATTAATCAATTAAAATTCATTAGGTGCACACTACCCGTCGGAGGGGGTAAGACATTAGCGTCGAGAGACAATTTTGTTTGCTAAAGCTACCCGCTTTGCACCAGTATGCGCGCAGACTCACACCAAACTATTCCAACTGCAGATTCCCGGAGACATATGAGACTATGCGCTCTGCTCTAAAAATGCATACGCACTTCTCAAGATGTGTCAAACTGTGCGCCCTGCTTTAAAAATGTATACGCATTTTTAGGTCCTGCGCCGTTCGAGGCAAAACTCCTGAGCGACGGACAATCCAGCGGAAACCGCACAACCGCACGACGTATTTCCAGCCTGAACGTGATTACCGCTTGCAGAGTCAACATTCTTTCACCGAAATAGGTAGTACGCCTTAAATGGTGTCTCACGCAGAAGTACGCTCCCACTCTACTTTTTGGGGTCCGTAGAGGGAGCGAAGCCGGATTCTCCGTCCGCTAGTTAGAGAGTGCTGTTATCGGCCTCCTTGCGGCGGTGCGCCACAGTATTTCGCGATAACAATTTCATTAAAGGATGCCCTTTTGAATATAATTCCCCGGGGACGGTGCACGGCTCCACGCTCCGTGCCCGTGCAGGTGTGTAGTCATGTCGAGAATGCCGTGTTGACGTAGAACTTCCAATTGGGTACTGCTTCTCCTAATTTTTTGTAGTGTCCTGACTTCATCTCCCCATAACTTAGTGCATGATACTCCATTCCTTGACAAACACTTTGAGCCGTCCATTTTGTCCCGCAGTCTCAGCCCTTCACCCCCAGTGTTACACACATAATTGTACACGTGCGCTCTGTTCTACGCGGTGAGCTGAGAAGTCTATCAATTTTCAGAAACTATTTCTACGCCGTGTAGCACGGCTGTTTGGTAGCGTGGACAAAACGGCTTACCTGGGAGCCACGAACGATTCACCTGCGCCAGGGCGACTAACGAAGTACTGCACTTGGAGCTCCACAGCCAGCCCCTTCGACTTCGGTGCGACTGCGTCAGCTCCTGTAGAGCTGCGCCCACGAAACCGCGTCCTTCAGGCGTGAAACGCAGAAACAGTTTGTGTTCGGGATCGATGACGCAGTCGCATCGAGCAGCCTATGAATCAGTGGCATACTCGGTGTGGCTGTATAGCTCTGCACACAATCACGTATCACCGTCTGCCCCGTACTACCGATGGCCATCAACAGCTGCCGTGTATACTACGGTATCGGCTGCCCCGCTTGTCAAGGCATTGACTTCTGAATAGATGTAACTGCACATACGTCGGGGGTGGTGTACGGCGCTGTTGCACTGCAGGAGCAGCAATGTCGTAAAGCGTGACTGTAGCTGCTGTCGTTGACCTCGATATCCAATACAACGTTGTTTACTGTGGACAGCACAGTACACATCAGCGCATATATAGGCCGGACTACAGCTACATACACCTTCCACATCAGAGAAGGCGGCGGAATCTCTTATTCCTTTGCGTAATATGTTCGCAGGCTATAGTTGCCGTCCAGAGAAGACAGAGGTATCATAGGATAAGCGAACTCGTATTGCAGTGTGTCTACAGTAAGCCAGAATTAGCTGCTTGATTTGTGGGGTGTTTCTCCGTTAGCCAAAACGTCATCCGGTAGGATTTGAGTGGTTGAGGCGCCCGTATGCGTATTACCTCATGTAGTATTACCCTTTGCCTTTCGTATGTGCCTCCTAAAAGACAGTTTGCGTGAGCCTCTCCATCCTTGTTCTTGCCCCGTGGTGCTGCTCCATCGATTATTGAGGGACTGCGCTGTCCGCGAATGTGGGTGCTTTGGGCTCCACCCGATCTCAAGCCGTCTACCCACCGGCTTGACTGCAGGAGCAAGAATGGTTGGGGAGCGCGGTATACGTGGAGGACGTCTAACCTAGGCTTATTGACGTAGGCTATAATTCCGCACACAAGTACATATGTATACACATTTACATGTACACATGTGTGTATATTGTATGAATGGGCAGTGCTGGCCGCCTCGAAGTCGCAACGCATGCGCAGGAACAAGCGTTCAGGCCTCCTTCCGCTACTGCAGTACACCGGGAGTCGCCCGCGTCAGCTTCGAGCTCTACTTTTTGTGCACTCTTTCTATCACATGAAGGCTTTCGTTGCAAGTTCTTTCTACTGCACTACCTCAGACGAATTCGTTCCGCTATTTGGTATCACATTCGTTCACCAGACAAGCTCATCGTCCGGGTCAAACTCCGGCATATCGATGACTTTAGCTCCACATTCAACGCATGTCGTCATCATTACTTCGCATCTGTGAACCGCTTCTCGTGCGTACGTTTCTACACTGAAAGAAGACAGTAGCCGCACCAGTGAAGGTGTACTTGTGGAAGCAGATCTCTCACCGTATGCATACACATGTATGTATGCATCGTGATGTGGCGCCTGTCCACCTCTTTGTAGCGACGTACCGTCCTGTAACGTTGCTGCAGGCAGCACGCATGCGCATACGAGCCTTCCGCTGAATGCCAATAAACATCAATAAAAGAACACACCTTTCCCTTTTCAGCAAACACGTCAATACCAGACCTTTTCTCTTCTACTCACAGCTCCCCTTTGGGTGTTTTGTAGGAATCTCCGCCAGTCCTTGACCTGCCAGCGTGCGGGGTGGTGCCCACCAATTACCGCGACGAAGTGACGGATCGCCGCAGATGCGCACGTGCGTACGTGTGTTGAATTCCAACAGGCGGAGGCTACAAACGTACGAATTTTCAGGTCTCTTTCTTGTACATATATCTGTTTCCGCTGGAGCGCCATATCTCCCCCGGGATTTGCTGTCTCTGCAAGTTTGCAAGTGCAGACGACAAGCGACGTGTGACATTCGTCGTCAACTCTGTCGAAAGTAATATGCCAGGCTTGCGCTACGCGGGGCAGCACTCTCGTAAACGTGTTTCCCGGAGATCCAGTGAAGTTGCGGGTGCCACTGCACGTGCAACGCGACACCGTCTCGGCGGTGGGCACCGGCCCCCGAGACGAATTAGTCTCTAAATCTTGCTTGTACCTGTCCACGTACGTACCGATTTATGTCAAGTCGCCGATGCTTCCTCTATATCTGCGTATCCCCCTAGACGTCTGTTATATCTGGGAAACGGAAACAGTACTGGTGTTACCTCTGTGTGCGTGTCGTGCGCGTACGTGTACAAGGACACGTATACGTACACGTTGCCGACTTAGTTGTGGGCATTCTCTATGCACACACTCATGACACGTGAAGACACTACCTGCGGCCTTCCACGCCGAGGGGAGCTCGCATGATTCCCGGTGGCGAGGCACCCAGGTTTCCACACTTCAACTCACACACGAATTCGCTCACACGTACAACTACGTGGAGGCCATTACGCGGGTAGAGCACTGCTGTAGGGGTCTCCCGCGTGCACTTGCTGTTCACGACTGTTTCTCTCTTCCTCTCTGCATACCATGGTCTATGTGTATAGGTATACGTGTATTGCAGATACCCAGAGGTGCGCGTCATTCAATTCTAGTAGTGTACACTAACACGGTATATCTATTCTGCGCATCTGCGTAAAGTGACTGAAACTTTCTGGCTGAGTGTGACAGAGGCAGTTTTACGTTAAGCGTTCCACTACAAAATAACCGAAGCACTGTAGAAAAATCTACAACAGGGGGGAGGCGACCCTGCTGTTGGCTGCGTCGCTTCAAATGACTTGAGGTAGGACCGTACGGACCGTAGGACCGTACGGACCGGTGAGACGTGTGCGTTGTCTGTAGAGCCAGCTCTGCGGCCAGTTACACCGGCCGCGGCGCGACGTGCTGCACTCGTTGTAGCAACAGTGGCAGAGACAGCAACACCACGAGCAGCTGCGGTCGCTGGAGCAGCGGGAATCTGCGTGCAACATCGCCTGCCGTAGCCGCGGCAGTCTGGAGGATAACCGGTGGTCGAAGGGGCAACAGTGGCCTCAACACCACTACCAACGGCGGCGGCAGCAGCAGGAGGAGCGAAATTAGCATTCGTGGATTAGTCGCAGCGGGTATTTCCAGAGGTCACGCTGCTTTCGACAACTGCCCCGGCAAAAGCCTGGGAGCCACCCAGTATGAACTTGCAGCAGCAACTGGAGAGCATGCACGAGCAGTCCCAACAACACCGGCAGCAGAGTTGGTGCGAGCCACAGCAGCAGCAGCAGCACCAGCCTCAAGCAGAGCCCCGGCAACATGTAATGTCGCGAGAGCAGGAGCAGCAGCAAACGCTTTGGCGGGAGCTGCAGCAGCAACAGCGGGATGAGCTGCAGCGACTTCAGCAGCAATGGTGCGGGTTAGAGCAGCAGCACCAGCACCACCACCAGCCATGTACAAGCGAACAGCGGCTTCCGAGTTGGGGAGAGCGTCAGCAGCAGCAGAGTTGGCAGGAGCAACACCAAGAGCGAAGCTGGAAGGAGGGACATCGGCAGCGGACGTGGGAGGAAGGCTGTCAGCAGCAGATCTGGCGCGGGCAGCAGCGGCCGCACGGGGAACAGGTATGGCGGCGACATCTGGTGCATACGGAAGGGGAGCAGCAGCACCAGCATCGAGGAGAAATGCTCCAGGCGACCGATTACGGAAGCCACTGGGGGAGGGAACTGATGCGTGAACAACTCCCTCAGCAGGCGCTACTGCAGGGGCAGATATTGAGTCAACAACAGCAGCAACCGGCTTCTCCGGAGCAGCAGCTACGTTCTTCGCAGCAGCCGCTCGCTTCACAGCAGCAGCAGGCTGCGGTCACGTACGAGCAGTTTGCCGCTCAAAAGCCGCGTCTTTTCCCACAAGAGAAAGATCAACTTTTCCTGTGGCTCCAACAGCAGCGTCTCGTATCGCAGGAGGCGCCAGACCAGCAGCGACACGGTGTCTTATTGCAGCAACGGCATGCAGATTCGCAGGCAGAAGGCCTTCTTTTACAGCCGCGTGCACTCCGGAGTGACGAGCAGCAGCCGCTTGCGGCCCAACAGCGGCCGACAACACCACACCAGGATCTCCTTGGACTGCAACAGCAAGAGCTAGTCACCCAACGGTGGCAGCCTGTCGTTCCCCCAGAGCAGCAGCAGCAGCGGGAATGCGGGTCCTTTCAGGAGAAGCAGCTGCATCAGCAGCACGGTGCCTCAACTGAGCAACAACAGCAGAACGAGGTCCCTGCTTGGACGCTATCTTCGCTCGAGCAGCCGAAGCAGCAGCGTGCTGAACCGGAGCAGCAGCCGCAGCTACAACAGCAGCAGCACCCCCGTGCGCCGTGGCTGCAGCAGCAGCAGCAGCAGGTGAGAGTCCCCCCACAGCAGCAGCAGGTGAGAGTCCCCCCACAGCAGCAGCAGGAGTGGGCGGTTCAGCCGCAGCGTCAGCCGACATTATCGGCCCAACAGCAGGACCGACCGCCTTCCTCGCCCCAGATCTCCTCCCACCCGACTTGTCCGCCCCCGCGGCAGCAGCACGAGCCGCAGCAGCAGCACGAGCCGCAGCAGCAGCAGCAAGGATGCGTCCGACAGCAGCTGCAAGGACGCTCGGCCCACGAGTCCCAGCCGCGAACACCTTTGCCACAGCAGCAGCAGCAGCGAGAAGGATCCGTGCCACAAGAGCGGCGGCAGGGGGAGTGTCCGGGACAGCAGCAGATACAGGCCGTGTCGTCACAGCAGCGACGTCTCTTCCCACTGAGACAGCAGCAGCCATCACCTCGACAGGAGCAGCCGCACAGCTTCTCTCCAGTCGAGCAGCAGCATCCACGGGAGCAGCGGCACGTTAATGCGACACAGCAGCAGCAGCGACGGCTGCCTTCACCTCTTCCGCAGAAGCAGCAACAGGCTGCACCGCATGCAGGAGAGCGCCACAGCTCGCCTGAGGCGCAGGGGAGAGTCCAGCAACAGTTACCGCCTGCGTCTGAGCAGCAGCAACGCGTGTGTGGACAGGAACACCCGCCGTTGTTGATGCGCAAGCAAGCGCTTTCCATCCGAAAGATGCCCCGTCAGGCGTTGATACTTGACGAGCAGCAACTACAGAACCAGCAGGCTGTAGAGAGTGGCAGCGTGGCTGCTGCAGAAGGCGTGCTGCAGCGTATACTTCGAAATTACCGCATTACAGAGGATTTTTTTGCCTTTGGCTGGGGCCCTCTGACTGCCGCGACCAACAGCCTGCAGCAGCTCGGCGCCGACGCCCAGCAGTTGCTGTCGTTGAGGCAGCCGTCGCCCCTTCAGACGGGCGCGGGTGCAACACAGCACCTCCTCTCCACATCTTCTCAGCAGCAGGAGGACGAATACTTCAGCCAACAGAAAGGGGCGCAGAACGGAAGAACTGTGAGGAACGAGACAGAGCAGGAGGAAGGATGCGTCTTCGTACGGGCCAAGGTAGGCTGCGCCGCGTGCCGTGTGCGACACTTAAGACACAGAGAGTAGCAGCCACGGAGGCAACGCGCTGCTGATCAACTGGAGCCAGCCCTTCGGCCGGACATGGGACTGCAAAGACCAGTTCCCCCCTGTCACCAGTCCTGCTGTACAGTAGTTCCATTGTCACTCGCCTCACGTCAGCTACAACTTTCTTTTCCACAAGCGCCACATTCGACCAACTGCGAGTACCCTGCAAAATCGAAGAGTTTGGCGTGGGGCTGCGTGCGCAACGCCTGCCTGCGTAACGCCTGTGTGTGTGGGGTAGGTGTTTTGCAGGGTAGTGCGTCTCCAACTACGCAAGACTACGCGGTCCTCTGTCGTGCCTCTTTTTGTGGCTACGTGGAGGTGTTTAGGAAGCTGCCGAGCATCAGTTTCACAAATATATTACGTAGTTGTTCAGCCCGCATGGTGTACTCTGGTCTATACCCGGGCCTGCAAACAACGGGTTTCTACATACACGTCTACGTATGTACAGCTCTGTTCTCAACGTGCAGAGAAATTTCCGTCTGTGACGTGGTGGAAACGGCGGCGCATGCGACGGGCTGCGGCGTGTTGCGGCGTGCTGCGGCCTGCTGTGTGTGCCCTCAAACATGAGGGTGCACGTGTCAGGAGAATTTTCAAGTCAGCACGCATCTCTCGTTTTCCCCCACGACTGCGTTGCTGATGAAAGTATTCTCCATTCTGGTTGCTCCGCGGGTGGCGCTGCTCTGAACGACCTCGGCACGACCCTCTCGTCTTGTAGCTGGTGCCACACGGACAACAGTGAAGACCCTGCGGGCGCCATCCCAGACGACGTGGGGCTTGAACGCTAAAAATCCGTTGGGTCTCCGCTACTGCTGTTGAGCTTGCGACGCCTTATTAATGGACATATCTTTACGAGCACTTTCGGCTCGCACGCGTTGACTGAAGCGCATCTTCCTGCGGCGGGGTTATGTCAGGTCCTGCTTGATTATGTAGTGGAGACGCTCTGCGGCTGCTGCAGCTTGTGGGATGCGGTGTCGAGTCCAGCCTTCTAGACAGATTCCTCTGTGCTGCAGATATTTGAGAGAAGAACACTGACGCCACTGCATTGTGTCAATGCTGGCGTAGATCACTGTCAGTCCTAATGTAGGATCTTGTGTGTCTCCCGCAGCTGTACCGCTAGTGGATGAGCTGCCTTCTTGTGGCTGCCGAGTGATGTGACGCTGCCGGACGCAGCGGCTGACGCGGGGGGAGAAGAAATGATACTTCACAAGAAGTGCAGCGTATCTGCAAATACAGGACGCTGTTTAAATGTCCTGCCAACCACTGCTTCGCCTGTGGCGGCTGCTGCTTCTGGGTCGCAGCTGCTGTGGTTTCTGGTGCTCCTGTTTGCACCCGCTACGTTGGGTGCACGTCGGGTATCCGGCGCTGCCTGTGGCGTGTGTTGCTCGTGGATCCACTGACCGGGGCCTGCATGCGTGTGGAACAGCCGCAGCTTGTTGCTGCTTGTGGCTGCACGTGTTGCAGCGGCGTGTGCTTCAGCTAGCTACGCGGCTGGACTGCAGCTTCGCGTGGACCGCAGACTTGCCACTTCACGTGCGGGTGCGGCACCTTTCCTGTTCGCGCCACCACATGGCGCTGCTTACAGAAAATGGAGAAATCTACATCTGGAAATTCAGGTTTGTACTGCGCACGCACAGACTTGTAGACAGGTGCCCGCCCTCCGTGTGGCGCGTCACAAACGTTTAAAAAGGTACAGACACCGACATCAATAGCTCTACCTCGTTCCACCCATTCGTATGCACACTAGTTCGCAGATACTTGATGAGACGTGCGCACAAACAAAAAGCTAGTGTTCGCCAGGCGATCGCCTCCCCACACGCAATGTGCGTCGACCCCACATGTGCGGAACCCCCTCCTTTACGCCTTTTCCAGCGAACACTGGTTCTGAACTCGTACACACGCAGATATCTGTACGTTTGTGCATCAGACCACGAACACACGCGTACGTGCGCATACTTGTATACACGCAGATGTACGCACGCCTGTATACACGCAGATGTACGCACGCCTGTATACACGCAGATGTACGCACGCCTGTATACACGCAGATGTACCCACGCCCGCGTACACGCAGATGTACGCATACTTGTACACAAGCAGATGTACGCACGCGTGTGTACACGCAGACGTGCGCATGTTTGTATGCACGCAGGTGGACACACGCGCCTACGTGCGTTAACAACACATTTGTACAGACACGGGTGTACGGTGCAAAGAATACACACTTCTGTCCACGTAGTTCTACCTATGTACGCACTTACCACGGGGAATGAAAACTGAAGCATTCTTTGAAGCTGAAAGTATGCGTAATATCCACGCAGGCTGCCAGGTTGCTGTTTACGCTCTTTCCTGCGTCCACGCGCGTACTCGACAGGAGGCGCGTGATCGGCTCGTGTATGGTCGCGTGTTGGGGTAACGGCAGCCGGTGGAGCACAGTCTGACCTCCTCTGTATGTCAATGAAAATAATGTTCACGCGGCGCTCGAAGCGGTGCGGACGACACCCTCTTCACGGGCGGACGCATGAGCCTTCCCTGCGCAAGCCCTCGTGCAGAGCTGGTTGGTGGCTAGTGTCTATCGGAGGTAATTCGGTTTTCAGTGACGTTATTTCCTCTTGCGTTTAAGGTACTGTGGAGACCGCTGCACGGGCTGGGCTTCCCGTGCCTTCGGGTGTGCGCGTGTATGCGTCTGCGTGTGGAACCAGATGTCTGGGCGTCTCCTTGTTCGCATTCCTGCACTTCGTCTCTGTGCCCGGATGTGATATTGGAGCACGCACCGCTAGGTACACTTCGTTGTGAGCGTGTCCTCAAGTCCCCACATTCTCCCGCCTAGGGAAGCTGTGAAGGCTCTTTCCGCATCCGGTCCCTTTGCCGCAGTACTTCGTTTTTAGTAAGAAGCGCTGGAATGGTGACTGCTCCCGTTAGAGCGCGGACGCGCCTGCTGCTGGTGCGCTGTCTCCTCTACGCGTCTGCGGTCTGCAACAGCAGGAGATGCAAAGGTTCTGCGGCAGGTGAATTCAGGCAGCGCAAGTTTTCTGCACCTTTGCACCTGAACACGCGCATACGGCTACAGGCAGAGCCACTTGAAGACGCGGTTGTTTACGTATATTATCCACCCTTCGCAATTGCACTTCTAGGTGTCTACATCTGTAATCTTCTGCGCGTTTTAGGAGGCAACCTCACGCACCTCCTGTCAAATTCCAGGAGGCCACCGGGCCTGTTCTGCAGCGGTGGTGTCGCTGAGGCGGCTGTGATGAATTCAGCGACGACGCCGTGTGTGCAACCTTTGCGGCGCCGTTCGCTACAATAACAGCTAGGGGCTGAATGTAGACCTAAAGAAAAAACGACAGCGCAGTGCTTGAAGCGGGAGCCGTGGACACACCGTCTCCATAGGGCGTGAGCTGGTATTCTGCATATACGCAAGACGCAGACGCAGACTATTAAAGAGTGTTTGTTTTCGATACTTTCACGAAACACTAGGAGATTCTTAGCCTCGCTGCAGAATCTCCCGTCGTACGTATGTGGACAGTCTGTAGATACACACAGATATATAGGTATACGTATAGATAGATAGAAAGGTACGTGTGTAGGTATAGATCGCATTTTTTGTTCTGTGTGGGTGCCAGTTACGCAGGCATGTGTTTATATGCACACCTCTGCGTGTGGTGTTGACACGAGTGGACGCGTGCGTCAGTCTCTGCGCAGCGCGCCCTACCAGTGCTGTACCGGTGTGTCACAATGCTGCTTCCTTGTTTTAATGTTCGCACGTCCTTCTGTGCGGTTGTGCTGTTTACCTTGCATGCTGCTGCAGGCAGTTTCCTTGGCAGGAAGGGGGCTATGAAACGTGGCTCCGACTGCGATCTGTACCGCGGAAAACAGCCTTCCTCCATGTAGAAATCAAATCCCTTTCCTTCTCTCACGCGCCACTGGACGTCTTCTTCGACTCCGCCTACACCTGTGGCAACCGGACAAACAACAGAAGCAGCAGCGTGCTGTCGCCTGCAACAGTGGAGGGAGGGGAGCTTGCGCATGTAGGGGGGGGGATACCAGGGCCACCCGCAGGAGGCGCGTCATCACCGCGGCCTGCAGCCGGTGCTGGACGAGTGCCTGCAGGAGGGGCGGGAGCAGTAGCGGCACAGCGGATTGCGGTCGCAGCAGCGCGGACGGCTGCCTCAGGGCCCGGAGGTGCTGCGTGCTGCTGCGTGAGTCGGAACGAAGACCCCACGAGCCTGTTCGGACTGGCTGCCATCGATGAAGACGGAGGCCTCTGGCTTGGAAGTAACGCGCACTGCTGCTGCAGCGGAGCCTCCTCTCACCTTCGTCGCAACACCCTCCCGTTCAACAATAAGAACTCCACCTGCAGTAATAACGGCAGTAGCCACCACGCTAGCTACAACAGCAGCGTGATCAGCGTTGGTAGCCGGGGGGACCCGGAAGACGTCTTCTCTGTCGGAGACGAGCCGGTGCACGAAGAGCAAGACGCGTTGCTTATCTGCAGGTGTGGGGGGGGACACACGAGCAGCAGCAGCAGCAGTTCGCCGTCAGGCAGCGGCGGTACTGTGCGGAACACGGGAGGATGCAGCAGCAACAGCCGGGGCAGCAGCAGCCGCAGCAGTAGCATCGATAACGCCTGTAGCAGCAGCAGCAGCGCTACCGCCAGCGGGGCCAGCGGCGTGCCGGATCCGAGGTATCAGAGGGTCAGTAGCACTGTGAAGGAGACAAACGTGGAGGAGGGGAGTGTTCCGATAAAGGCGTCAAGATTCGACGGGAAGAGCGAACGCTTCAAAGGTAGTAGCGGCAGTGGAGCAGGCAGCCGAGGTGGCTATGGTGGGCAGCAGCAGCAACAGCGCGGAGGACGAAACGCTCTGACTGGCTCTGGTATTAGCGTTTCTCCTGCTGATATCCCGCGTGTCTCTCCTAGCAGCAGCAGCCCCAGACGACCGGCAGGTACCGCTGGTGCAGCCGCAGACGCGGATCACAGCCGCAGTAGCAGAGGACGTGCACGTGGCCCCGTGTTCACAAGTGTGTGTCCACCTTTCATCCACTGCCCTATGAGGCAGGAAACTCTGAAGATTCCCATTTCAAACGACAGCACAGGCAAGTCTGTCTACTCTCACCACGTGTGCTACAGGGGCGTCTGCAGCAGCAGCAGGGCACCGCAGCAGCAGTGGAGTGGCAGCACCACGTGTGAGTGCTGCGCAACGCAGCTGAGGCTTCTACCTGGTTAGTGAGCAAATCTATCAGAGAGAGACAGGGACATCGATGAGCAGAGCTGTTGCTGCAGGTGTGCCGCCGACGGACGCGTCTTGACGCTTTCATCCGTATGCGTAAGTTGTCTGCAGTTGCAGAGGACCCGCTGCAGCAGCGTGTGCCCTACACCTGCTGATGCTCTCTCGTGTGGGCCTTTCTGCTTGGACAGAATCCTTCGTTGTCCATGCCCAGATTCTTCTTTATAATGCAGCGGATGACACAGGGACAGGCTTGTTTTCGTACGTACACTAAACAACGTACTGCGTGGTGTTGAGACACCGAAGGGCATCTACGTGGTTCAGTATGTGCCGAGGTACGCATTTTCGAGTACATCCGTCTTACGCGAACCAGTGCCGATATACGTGCGTGTACACATATAATATATATGTATATATATGTATATCGTGCGTCTGTGTGTCTGCGTCACTACACGTCATGTGAAAGTGCGCATGTGGCTGTATGAGTATATGATCGTGTGTGTGGAGACGGAGACGGGCAGTAGTACTGTGTTCGTGCATCCACGGGGAATTTGGGTGTGTACACAGGCACGTGTGCCCAGCTGTGAGAATCGAGTCTATGGGGACGATTGCGAGCCAGTTGCCGGTGCTGTGCTCCTGCGGTGCTGTGTGCAGCTGTCGAAGAGCGCGGCGTTTGCTTGTTTGTGTCCCTAGCAGAGCTGACACCGGTGCTTCCCTTTTTCTCTCCCTCGTCTCCTCCTTTTCCTTCGCCTTCCTCCTCCGCTGACGATGTGTCGTGTGGTGCTCCTCCACAGAAGCAACAAGAGCAGCGCTTTCGAGAGCAGGGGAAGCAGCAACAGTTGCCGCGATGCCAGCAGTCGGCCGGTGCGCCTTCCATCAACGACATTCCTACTGCCGCGAGCCCAGGCGGATGCGTGCCCCGTGCGAATACACCTGCAGTTCGTGCTGTTGACGAAGCTTCTTCTGCTGTGTCTGCGGCTGAGGCGTCAGCCCCTGCCGGGGCTCCGTCCGCTACAATGCAAGCTTCTGGCTCTCTCGCTGCCCCTGCTGCGCTTTCCGACGCTCGGAGAACTCAGTCGGATCTGCGCGGTGTTGGTGCCGCAGCCGCGTCTACCGCTGGTGGCAGAGTTTCCCCTGGTACTACTGGTGGCTCTACTGCTGTTGCTGCGTCTACGGGCATGCAGTTTCAGTCTTCTCCTCTTCTGTCTCAAGCGTCGTTAGCCGCACAGATAAGAGCTGCCAGTCTGCCTCTGGGCAAATCTCCCGCTGGCGGCCACGGTGTCAGTCCGCTGCAGCAATACTCCCGGCGGCAGCAAACGTCGCAGGACGAGCAACAGCAGCAGCACAAACTTCAGGAGCGGCATCGGAACCCCGGGGGTGAGAATCAGCGGGCGGTCAAGCCTGAAGCAGGAATGGTAGGCTTGGGGGAAGCAGTGGCTGCTGGCGCTGCTGAGAGAGGAAGAACTGAGAGAAGTCGCACGTACTCCCCGGTGTCCCCGGATGCCATGTTTGAAGCAGCCCCGGCGCTCAGCCGTTGCTCCGACACAGGCGCTGCCCCACGGAACGCCACTGGTGCCCCTGCTGCTCCTGCTGCCCCGGTCTCTGGTAGTGCCGCTGCACCTTCTGGGACTGCTGCTGCGGTTTGTGCTGCAGCTGCCTCTCCTGGATGTGCTGCAGCGTTTCCTTTTTTCCCTCCCTTGCGCTACGCATGCGTCTGTCGCTCACGACTCATCCCCAAGAGGCATGCACTCCTAATCTGTGGCAACGTTCTTCACTGCAGAGCCTCTCCGTTGCCTCACGTCCCAGCCAAGGCAAGCTACTTTACGACTTTTCACCTCTGACTGATGTATTCTTCTCTGTTGCATTTTCCACTGGCAGCTAAGCGCCTAGACGCGAACTGAAGAGCACGAACAACAGCGACAGCTGCTGCTCAAAATCAAGCTATTGCATGCCATCCTCTTTTTTGCCACGTCGCAGCAAAGCGAAGAAGCGCCAGCGGCAGCCAGAAGTGGCTGGGGGGCAACTCTCTGCCGTGGCAGCGCTGCAGTAGGGAGGAGTTGCAGCGCGGAATATGACAGAAGTGGTGCATCCCCAGGCGGCGACCGCAGAACACGCCGTTGCAGCGACACCAACAGCGGCAACCGCAACAGCAGCAAGAGCACCAGCAGCAACAAAAGTGTGTAGTTGAAGGCAATGAGGCAGACGCCTCATAACGAGGCGAATCCAACACAGTTAGAGTGCTTCGGCGCCCAAGAGGAAAGCTGAGTGAACTGCCTTCACCAGCCGCAGCGAGTTCGTTAGAACACGTGCATGCAGCAAGAGGCGCCACTACTTTCTGGAGAAGCCGCACACCTTGTCGGGGAAGAATGACTGTACTTGTTGCAAGTGCGGGGGAGCGAGAGGGGACACGTACGACACCGATAGCCTAGAACGCATCTCCTGTAAATCCAACGCTGTGCTTTCGTGCGTCTTTCTTTGAAGCGGGTCTGTAGGGCCCGTGTCTCGTGGAGGAAGCTGTGTGTATGCTTCAGAGGCGAATTTAATTTTCTCGAAGGAAACGTGTTGATACTGCAGGCGCTTCTGTGCGCGCGCCTTCGTTGGTGGCAGGACATTCGTTCTAGTAGTACCCTAGTCGCTATCGGAGTAGGAACACGAAGGATAGAGGGACGAGGAGCATTGGTGGCAAGAATCCCTCGCGTGGGAGCCACCCATCTATTAGAAAGCACTGGGGGCGCTCTGCTCCTGGCGTTCTGCGCTGGAAGCGGGAAGGAGTGCAGTCGCGGTTGGCTGCAGCTGCTCATTACGAAGAGGATCCCGCGACGCAGTGCCTATTTTGCTGCTGCATGCGACGCGACGTGGGAGTAATTTTTGACTTCTTCAGCTGCTGACTGACAGATGAAGCAAACAAGCTACGATCTGCTGTCGGAGAGATTTAAAACACCTAAATGCCGGAAGTCGGTGTACGTGCTATGATGCTGGCTGACGCTGTGTCCCTCCGCTGCTGCAACTTCCTGCTGGTGCCGTGTTCCAACGCATTGAAAGGCTAGGAGTGCGTTTGCTGCGTGACTTTGTGGGGGAGTGCTCCTGCAGTGTGGCAGTGCGTGTGGTGTTACCTCTGTCTCATTCGTCTACTACTGCCAATTTCTGGACTTCAGGAGGTGACGGTATCTGCGGAGGGTAAGTACGCAGGGAGTGCTGCTAATGTGTGCTGTGCTCCTGTGTGTTGACCCGCTGGTGAGACGGAGTTCACTGCCTTGCCTGAGGTGGTCTTTTCTTCTAAACTGTTTGTTGTATAGAATACTGACGAGACGTTAGGTGGTGTGCTGCCTGACCCGTGCTGTGGCCAAGACTCAGGTGCGGCCGCTGCCGCGGTTGCTACTTCTGCTGTCACTCGTGCTGCTTCGCGGCTGCTAGTCTCTGCTCGTCCACACGTCCTGCTGCGGCCCCTTTTGCCCGCTGTGGCTGGTGCTGCTCTTGGGCTGCAGGTGGTGTGCGGGAACGGAGCAGACTCTGGTGTGCTCCTCTGCACCAACGGCGTGGCGTACCAGTGGCACGCGAAGCTCACCGCCGCCGGAGCCGTGGAGCCTGCCCTCAAGCGAGTACGCTGATGCACCCGTCGTGCGCTGTCGTTTCCATATTCCACTGACTCGCTGCTAGTGCCAGCTCCTCTGCTCGACTGCCGTTTACCTTCTGGTGCGACGTTTCTTCTATGGCGACTACTCTTCTTCTTCTCGACTCTGTGCTACGGTCCTGCTGCCGTCCAGCATCCGCGACGATGCGTGCGGGAGTGCCCTGCGGCGTGCTGCGTCCATATTTAATGCTGCGGAGTCCGCCCTGCGGGAAATACGGGGGCCGATGCTGCGCCACTTCTATCGCTGACGCTGCACTTTGGCTGCCTGTTCCACCTGCTTCCCCCATCGGTGCTGCTTGTGCTTTTCAGCGGGGACGTGACTTCACACCTAGCGTCCGTGTGGCAACCGCTACGTCTGCAGTGTGTGCGTTGCTGAGCCTGCCGGTCCGGCTACGCCGTACGCTAGCGTAGCCGAGAACTGTCCCTTTAGGTGGGAGCAGGAGCAGTCAAATAGCTCTGTTAGGGCGCTCATGGCTGTAATGCGAGCGTGCCATTGGTGCTGCGGTGCTCAGCGTGGATGTTCCCCTCCGTCGTGATTCGCGCTTCTTTCGTAAGTCCAGCGCGTCGTCTCCCAGGTGCAGCACCAACAAACGTACGCGTGTACGCTGTCGTGTCGCCGTTGTCGCCTGCTGCGTCTGCTCTTGCTGATGTGATGGTGTGGCGGCTTGGCTGCTGCTGCTCCCGCTCTCCTTACATGTGTATATTGCTGCAACTGCCACGGCTGCTCGTTCCTACGCTGGGCCCCCATCCTGCGGGTGGTGCTGCAGCAGACCGTGTGCTCCTGCTGCTGCGGGAGGAACCGTCGGATGATAGGATGTGTCATCCTGTTCGCTGCTGATCCGAACTCGTTGTCCTGCAATGCTTTTGCGCCTGCCCCGCATCCGTCTGTTTTGCTGCTGCTCTTCGTGCTGCTGTTCGTTCATTCGTTCTGTACGGCTGCCGCTGCTGCGGAGCTGCGCGTGCAATATTTTGACAGGTTGAAGGTTCTTTGAAGGGCAAACTGGTGGTGGACGTTTTTGCAAGCAGCAGCAACGCGATGCATGCAGCAGGCATCAGCAACTGCGGAGTTTTGGACTCTGCGCTTGCGAACGCGTTGTCTACGCCGGAAGACCGGCGAGTGACTGGCTCTGCTCCTTTGGGCGGATCAACAGCGGCAGCCGCTGTCGGGTTGACAGACTTTTTCTTTGTGGACGAGGCTTCTGTGGTGCACGAGTGCAACTTCGCGCAAGAAGCAGCTGCATGCACAGCAGGAGCAGCGGCAGGAGCGGCCGCTGTTTCAGGCTGGGGTCTCGCGCTTTTGAATCGCGTACGTCCCCCTATACCCGAACCAATGGAGTGCACGCCTTATTGCTTTGATTTGGTAAGTTTCTGCCCGCGAGCAGCGGGGCCCCACCAGGACAAAGTAGAACAGCGGCAGCAGCAAGACAGCAGCGGCAGCAAGACAGCAGCAGCAGCAAGACAGCAGCAGCAGCGACACAGCAGCATCAGCGACACAGCAGCAGCAGCGAGACACCAGCAGCAGCGAGACACCAGCAGCAGCGAGACACCAGCAGCAGCAAGACAGCAGCAGCAGCGAGACACCAGCAACAGCACAGCAAAAATACCAGCTGCCACGGAAGCGAAGGATGCTGCAACACATACCCCTGAACGGGCAGCAGCGTCAGAGTGAAGCGGTCTCAGGACGTGAGCAGGAACGGGGCTACATAGGCGCAGTAGTAGGAATCATCGCAAGTAAAGTGACTTGTCTGCTGGGGCGTGCCTGCGTACATATTTATTGTTGTCATTCCTCGTTGTCGACAGATGCCAGCGCAGCTGCACAGCAGCCTTTCGAACTGCGCACCCGCGTCGTGACCCTCCTAGTGAAGACGCTGGAAGAACTAGCAACGGTTCCGAAGCCGCTGCTGTAGTTACTGTTCTGGTGTACCCCACCGGAGAAAGTCAGAAAGGGTAGCAACGCGCAGCTAAGAAGTGTTCCTCAGACTGTCAAGCCGCTTCTCTGATTCGCCTGTTTACGGCTGCCTGCGTTGCGCTGGCTCGGACGCGCCCAAACGTTGCTCTGCTGCTCCAAGGGGACCATTTGTGTACGCGTGTACTGATCGATTTGTAGCCGGACTGCGTCCACGCGGCTGCGCGCTGCGAAGCCACTTTCCCTTTGCCAACATTGTCGTCGCGGCAAACAGTCTTAACATAGAAAGAGAAGAGAACTACACGCGGACGGGTATCCTCAGCAACAGAGCAGCGCGTGTGCGCTTGTAGCGCGCCACCGGTACTGGGTGAAGGAACGCGTCCGCGGTGTATGTACAACCGGCTGAGAAGGTGTGAGTCGAAAGCCCGAACGGCCGCCATACGTCGTCAGGAATAGGATAAGCTCCCCGTAGGGTTGCCTCGTGAATGCGAGGGGAATTTTGTGAGGTCACAAAAATGAAAGAAATCTTCACCAGCGCTGCTGCGGCGTCGATGTGAGACGTGCCAGGGTGGAGCACCCCCAGCACCCCAGCTGCGCGACTACTGGCTTGCTGCAGCAGCACATGGCTGCCCTCGCAAACGCTTGCGCCGCAGCACGAAGTGGAACAACTGCCACGTATCACGCACGTGCTGCAGAGATGCCGACAACCACACACACCTTGGGCTGCGGCAGCAGCTTTGCTTCTCTCTTCACCTCCTCCCACTGTAAATAGATGTTCGTTGTGTAGTTACCCTCCTTCGCAGTGAACGTATGGAAATGCATATGTATATGTGTACCCTCCTGGCCATGAACGTGCAAATATGCGTATGTGTGTCTGCCCTCCTGGCAGTGAGTGTGTAAAGATCCGCATTTGTGCAGGTGCACGACTGGCAATGAATGTATAGGTACGCGTATGTATAGATGCGCTGCTGACAACGCGTGTACCTGTACAGCCGCACTCTTGGCA
This sequence comes from Sarcocystis neurona, assembly GCA_000727475.1. Lineage (NCBI taxonomy): Eukaryota > Apicomplexa > Conoidasida > Eucoccidiorida > Sarcocystidae > Sarcocystis > Sarcocystis neurona. The sequence continues at coordinate 6,727,080 of KL647289.1, read as the reverse complement.
ACGAATGTGTACCTATGCGTATGAACAGGTCCACTAGTCGCAGCGCATGTAGAGGTCTGCGTAGGTGCAGGTGCACGTATGGGGAAGAATGTATGGATCGAGGCTAACGTATTGGCGCACTACTGCCAGTGACTCTACAGATACGCATTTGCGTAGATGCACCAGTGGTAACGGGTGCATTCCTTCTGCGAGAAGTCGAACAGGCGGCGCCCTGTAGAGCTGGCTAAGCAGACAGCAGACCTGTGCTCGTGTACACCCGCACCAATGCGCACAAACGCGCTTGCACCGGTATACACGCCTGCACACATCCTGTATACGCATATATGCACATGCACATGTACGTGTATATATGCGGATAATATATAGACACTACGTATCGAATATATGTATTTGTATAGACTTATACTATACTGTATGTGTACGTATATACGCTACGTGTGTGTACACATACCATGTATACCCCTAGGTAGTTCTTGAGCGTGTCTGCTTGTGTACAGATAGCGTGTGCAGATAAATGTATGCGTATCCACAAGTAGGTAGATGGCTAAATAGCGTGCGCGCACGTCTGTCGCAGGATCGTATAAGGTGCACAGGTGGATGCAACACAGCTCTGGGTACGTGTGTCTGTGTCTGTGGTCGCGCTGCCGCAGCTGTACAGTCACCCACAAAGCAACCCACGTGTGCCGTACCACCCGAGCAACTTCGCTCGGTTGCTGGCTGCGCTGCCTCGTCCGTTTCTGGATGCGCTGCTGAAACAGCCTCGGGTCCATCGTCTCCCGCAGCAGTTGTTTCTCAATCAATACCTCTACCTGGGTGCCGGTGTTACTCTTGCTGTTGCCGCGGACAATTCGTCCCAGCACTCTGCTGGTGCCCGTGGCCGCGCCCCCACCGACAAAAGCAACAACGCTCGCAAGTGCAACGGCAGCAGCAGCAGCAACAGCGGCGAACCGGGCAGCCAGAGCGTCACCAACGGTGGTAACAGCGACAGCGGCAAAGGCACCAATGAAAGTAGTTGCAGCAACATCAGCAGCAGCAGCAAACGCAATGGCGAACCCTCTCGTGGCAGGAGCAGCAGTATGCTGGGCTCTGCGGTGACCCCACTACCGTTTTCTGCGTCGTCTGCTTCCGTCTCCGACGAGCGAGGGGTGCGTCCAGGCGCGGGTTGCGGGGCTGGACGGAGCAGTATCACCAAGGACTGCGAGATTTTTCCCATGAAACCAGCAGAGTCTGCCAGCGTAGGTAGCAGCACAGGTGACAGCACCAGAACGACAAGTGCAAGCGCGAACAGCAAGGTCAGATCGTCATCGGATCAACCGTCCTCCACACGTGACAGCGGTTGCTTCGCGTCACTGGTGCGCAGTGCCCGTCCCACCAGCGAGGAGAGCAGTGGGAGCCTGCGGACTGCTGTGGATACTGCTCCCCCTAAAGGTGCATCCCTGACAACGAAAACAGCTGTTCTCATTCCCAATGCTGCTACTGTTACTGGGGGCCCTCGGGCGGCTGCTGCTGCGGCTCCTGATGGGCCTGGTACCGCAGCTCACCGCAGAAGCGGTAACACTCCTTTTCCTGGTGCGTCCGCCACTGGCGCGGTTGCTGCTGCTGCTGCGAACTCTGTGGCCACGTCCGGCACTGCTGCTGCTCCTGACCATGCTTCCGCGGGTTATTCGCCGTTGATCTTGCGGTGCGTCGAGCGGCTGCAACAGCTGCGGCGCGCTGAAATTGCGCTGCTGTACAAATCCGTTCGCATGCGATCGTTTGGGCAACAGCCCCGCCAGCGCGAGCAGCGGCACCAACGCGAGCAACAACTGCAGCGCGAGCAGCAGAAGCGGGATCAAAGCGAACAACAGCTCAAGCAGCACCGTGAACAGGACCCCCGGCAGCGGGAGGCGGAGCAGCGGGAAGCCCAGCAGCATGGAAGGCAGCTGCAGCACCAGAATGACGAGGAAGAATCACTTGTAGCAACAGAAAACGACTCACGTCTATGCGAAGCACAAACAGAGCATCAGGCTGTAGCGTCTTCCTCACCTTCGGCGGGCAACCTTCTCCGGTCTCCAAAGGCGACTCCGCCGCATGACGACGAAGCTTCCCGAGAGCTTCCGTCGTACGGAAGTGAGAGTTTCCGAGGGACTGCGGCTGCTGCTCCAGTTGCAGGCTCACCTACTTGCGGTTCTGAGGCGACAGGGGTGAGCACTGCACAGGTAAACGTCTCAGCTGCGTGCTACAATCCTTCCGCTGCCGGTCGCGCCGGCGTAACTCTTCACTCAGGCAGGACGAACCCGGTGCAAGATCGTAACGAGCCGCACGATGGCACTGTTGCTGGGGCAGATGCAACACCTGCCTCAGCACGAACTGGAGAACGCTCTGTGTTGCCGGAAGCAGCAGGCGCAGCAGAGAAAGGCGCAGGCTCAACAGCGATACAGTGCCGCAGAGAAGGGATAGCAGGTTCGGGAATGCGTGCACGACCGTCAGAAGCAGAGCGAGCGAGAGGGGGGGAAACCAGAACACGTAACGGACGGTCAACCGAACGATTAGATGAAGTTGTCTCTGGAACGCCCACAGCGGCAGACGAAGGAGACGAGTCCCTGCTAAGTGTGAAGGCGGTGGGGCCGTTTCTGCTGCTGCTACGGCGTAGCGGAAGGATCGAAGCACTGCAGCAGTCGCTGCTCTGGCCGCGGCTCTGGCGGCAGTCACGCTGCGGCTGGCTCCTAGACGCTGCCGCAGGAGGGAGGTGCTTCCACTCTTCTCCAGCAGGCGTTACTCGGTGGCATATCCAACAGGTACACCACGTCACTTCCACAGAAGTTCTCTACCAAGGGAAGAACCCGTGCGTTTGTGTAGAGCGTACGGGCACGGACACTGATCTCCGCCGGTGCTTTCTTTGGTGCTGGAGAAACAGAGACCAGCTGGACACTGCCTGCGGGTCGCGCACGCGTATATGCCCACCCGTATGTACCTTGCACATGCTGCTGTGTCTATATGCATGTGTGTCTCTCCGTCTCTGTCTCTCTCTCCATATATATATATATATATATATGCACATATACGTACATGTGGACATTTATTTCAGTTCTCTTTCAGAGTCCGAGGGCCCGAGGCAACAGAGCGCTGCGCCTAGTGCGCGCGGCTACGTGGACGGTGATGCTGCATAGAGGCCCGCAGCCGCGCGCCCCAGCTACGTGCTTCTTCCTACAGATATGCTTCGCTAGTAACGCTAAGATACTGCACGCCGCATTCACGTGTGTGTATGGCTGTATGTCTGTGAACGTGACTGACTGCTAGAAACCTGTGCTACCATGTGCACGTGTCTATCAGTGACATGTGAACAAGGCTAGGATACGCAGCCACCTCTGTATGTCTATACGGGCACGCTTGCCTGACTGTGTCAGTCAGTATATATATATATATATATTAGTATGTGTACGCGCATGTTACACGGCACGTTAAGATGGCTACTGGTTCAGTGATTGCCCTTGTAAGTCATTATCCCCAGGTGGGTGGCTCCTTCGTTCTTGGTCGTGGATTTGGGCCATACTCTCCAGGAGCGGCACTCGTATCGAGTGCGGTCGTTACCGTAAACTGCGGGCCGTCTCTTTCCAGAAATATCTTTATACGTTTGTATATACGTGTCTCTCTCTCTTCGTGTAACGTTCCGTAAATTTGTGTAGATCTGGCTTTCCTCTCTCTCTCTGTCTCGATCTATACCTAGGTAAACAGAGACAAAGTGTGGAGTATGTTTGTGTTGCCACGCTGCGCTGCTCTGACTGTGTTTTACTGCAGCTGCTACGGTTGCATGCAGAGATGAATCTAGGTGCGTATATCCCTGCCTCTCTGGCAGCGAGTGCGGCGCTGCTGCTGCCTTCTCCTGCTGCAGTCGCTCCGACGTGCACCAGCAGCAGGCAGCAGCACACGGATTTCTTACCTCCCCACGCACCTCCTCCTGTGCAGCATCTGTTGCTGCTCCAGCTCCAACTGGCGACGGTGAAGAATGCGCCTTTCCGACTGTTCTGCTGCGACTCATACGTGGTACTCTCGCGTATCCGTGTTGCTTCTCGGCAGTGCTTTTCGCCTCTGAAAAAGCAAGCCGTGCGAAATGCATGCCGCAGCAGCAGCGTCAGCAGCGGCGGCAGTACCGACGGCGACAGAAGTGGCTCCAGGAGCAGTAGTCCTCCGTGTCTGGTGGCGGGTCTGAACCCCCAGGTAGACGCTGACGCAGCTGCCCGGTGCCCCGATAGTGCAGAAAAACGCGACACGCAGTGTATCGCATTCAAAACTGACACCAGCAACAGCGTCAGTAGCATTTACAGCTCCGTCACAAGTAGCAGCAGCGCAGTGAGAAGCGGCGCCAGCAGCTGCAAGGATTATTACCGCTGGTCTCAGCCGACGGCGGCGCACACCAGCTCGACTGCACAGAGGGGGGCAGGAGACGGGACGTCCGTTAGGCCACACGGCAGAGGAAGCTGCACTAGTGGTGGGGTGGCAACAGCAGCCAAAACGGATGTGACGACGTACGAAGGCGCAACCAACGAAGATAGGGACGGAGACACAAAAGGCGAGAAGGGTGCGAACCGTCTGGTTGCAAATGCGTCCTTGGGGAAAACGCTGAAGGTGAAACCAGTGGCAGCAGAGAGTATCTCTGGTGAAGGTTTTGCCGTTGCAGCGAGGAAGCTGCTGCACGCGAAGTGGGGAGCGTCTGTGCCTCCCGCGTCGGTCCTGCTGATGGAGACCCTCTTGCGACGCACCGCTGCTGTTGCTGCTATGAACAAGCGGCTATTTGTGCAGCTAGCTAACCTGCAGCACCTGCTGATTACCCATGCGGAAAACAGCATCCGCCATCTGATCCTCGATCAGAAGGAGCAGCACGGGGACCGCGAGATCCGGTGGCCGGTGGAGCAACAGCGAAAATCGACGAAGAAGAAGAAACAGAAGCGACAACAGCAGCAGCGGCAACACGAGGAAAGGCGACAGCAGCAGCAACTGCCTTCGCAGCCAGAGGGCTTCCCAGATACGGCTGACAGAGAAGAAGCAACGGATTTGCCTGCAGTGGCTGGCGTCATCGAGCGATTCGTTTCACAGCTGGCAGATCACTTTTTTGCGTTGAGACCGGGTCTAATTAACCCGGGAGCAACCGCAGCTGCAGCAGCGGGCGTCGCTTCTGGTAGGTCCGGCAGATATGTGGAAGCCGCGCAGAGCAGCAGCAGCACCCGCCGCAGCAGCACCAGTGAGAGTAGGCTGCATCACCAGCACACGGATTTGAAGGCGACAAGTTCCGTGGAGACTGGCGAGAAGAGGACGCGCCTGGCAGTCTGTGCTCGAACAGGAGAAAGATTCAGCAGCAACAGCGAAACACGAAGCACCAGCAGCAGCCGCGACGGCAGTAGGCGACAAAGCGTTGCGCATCCACCGGCGTCCGTCGCGGCAAAGAGGGGGGGGCCGTCGACAGCGGGAGGGAGAACGACAACCGCAGCGGTGCAACAGGAACACGTCGGAGCGAGGAAGTCCCTCCGCACTTCTTTGCAGAAGAAGAGAGGGAATCCTGCTTCCTGCGAGTCGCCCTCTTGCTGCTGCGGTTGCCGTCAGCGCATTGCTGCTGCGAAAGAAGCAGCTGCCGCAGCGGTCTCTACGAAGAGCCGTCGCACCTGCAAGAAACCTCCTCCGCCAGCTTCTAATAGGCAGCGTTCACCGGCTTCGTCTGCTGCAAAGGCTGGTAGCTGCTGCTTCTACCGTATTTCGCAAGCAGCGAAGCGTGTCAGGACTACGGCTGCCGCACAGCGACGCGTTTCCTATCGCAGAAGCAGACTGAGCAGCAGCAGGAACAGCAGCAGCAGCAACCGACTGAGCTGTGGCAGGAATAGCAGCAGCAGCCGGCAGCAAGCAGCGTCGCGTCAGAAGCGCCGGCATCAAGAAACGCGCCAGCAGCAGCAGCAGCGGCGCCGGGCAACAAGCAAGACACTGCAGCAGGAGAAACAACAACGAGAAGCAGAGGAAACGAACCAAAGCATTTCAAATACGGTGGGGCAGCAAGACGGCGAATTACGGCAGGCATCTCAGGGGGAAGACACACGTGATCTACACGGGCAGGCAGCAGCCAAAGAGAGGCAGCAGCAGCGCGAAGAGCAGGCCAAGGAGAGGGAGCCACGTGAGCGGGAAGCTGGAGAGCAGCTGGAGCAGCGGAATGGTGAAGAGCAGCAGCAGCCGGCTGTAATGAAACAAGAGAACGGGGCCGAAACCGCCGGCCAGCAACTGCCCCAGCAGCAGCAAACTGAAGAGGAGCAAGCCAACCGCGACCTCGGGGACGAATCGACTGAAGAACGGGAAAATGAAACACAGCTCCCGCAGGGAAACAAAGAAGAACAGCGCGAGGAATTTGAGGTTGCTGAGGCTGCGATGGGGCAGCGGAAACCGGAGATGAACGCTTCTGTTATCCTTTCAGCAGACTGCGACCATGTTGCGGCTGCATTAGAACTTGAGAAGGAAGCTGCATCTGTCTGCCACCGAGACGGACGAGCCGGGATAGCTGCAGCAGCTCTAACTGCAGAAGGCGAAGAAACAATCGACGGAGAAGCAGCCTCTGAAGAAGCCGCAGGTGCCACAGAAGCACTAGACACGCTGACAGCGTTAGTTAAGCGCGAATCAGGTGCCAGAACTGCTGCTGGTGCTGCTGAGGCAGCGGCGGAACGACACGCTGGCGAAGGGGCTTCATGGCTTGATGAAGGCGCGGCAGTAGGTGATTTCCTGAACTCAACGAAACACGTAGGGTCAGCGCAGGAGCTTACAGAGCAGCAGAAATGTCAAGCACAGGACGCAGTACTAGTATCAGAGGAGGCGCAGCAACGGGAAGACGCGGTTTCAGGGACAGACAATACATTTGATAGAAATGACACGCTGTGCGAAGTCGGAAGTCCATCGCTCAGCAAAGTGCAGACACCATCCAGGGGCTGCATCGCTGGAAAACAGCAGCAGGAGCATGCAGGGGGGAGTCGCACCTCCAGCGTCAATAGCGGGGTGAGGCGCAGCAGAAGTAGCCGCAGTGCGAGAAATAGTTCTATTGCGAGAAAGGCCGGGTAAGCGTGCTGCCGCAGGTCTGCGGAACCGCGGTAAGGCCGCTACAGGCGGAAGGTTGACGTGCACGAACGGAAAAACGAGTACGGAGATACGATTGGTGAATGCAGGAAGAGCAACAGGGAAGGAATTAAGCTGCGGGGGAATCTGTGGAGCCGCAGCAGGCGCGACGGGAGCAGTGCACAGAAGCGGGCCAGGGGGGCGAGCGAAACAGCGGCGAGGCGGGAAACAGTGAGCACTAGAGGGAATCTGTTGTGTACTGCAGCGATCGCGCATGTAGAAGAAGTGCTAGTGGGCTACCACGGTCCATTCCCGCGTAGAGGAGGTGATTTTCAGTCAATCCCAGGATCGAGGAGCACGCGCGTCTCTGCCTGCGTCGCACTCATGTGATTAGTAATGCATCTATGACACCGGATGCAAGCACAGAACAATGTCCGGCGCATCTGTCGTGCGCGTGTGCGGAGCGTCTGCACAGCTCAAAACAGCGCGAATACTTACGGCTCCCCGGCACGCGCAGGTGCCCACAGTTCATCCTTATTGTGTGGTACGGGCAAGTCAACTGAGGGAGAATGCAATAATTTGAAACTCCTAGACGCGGCGTGGACTCCACACCGTCTCGTGCAGCCGCTGAGCAGTGCTGCCTCGTTTGCTCCTTCTATGGAAAGCAAACCAAACATGCGCCAGCAGCAATTGCAATGCGAATGCCTCATGCGGATCTTCACCTATACACACGTACACGCACTTACACACAGAGTTACACTCACACACTTACACATACACATATACACACACGCACACACACTTCCACCGGCAGTTACGCACACACACTTCCACCCGCAGTTACGCACACACACACCCCAGCGTTCAACAGGAGCTGAGCACAGTAAAAGATGTGCACGCCTCCAGAACCGGCATGATTTTTTAACGAGCTGAAGTTCCCCTTCGGCATTTCCTACCTTTTGCAGGCAGTTACGTTTTCGCTGCGGTGACTAGTTCTACGTCGTCCGTACGTGCATATTTACTCCTGATGGATGTAAAGCCCACCGCAAATGAAGCAGTATGCAACGCTGCCACTTTCAACGAAGTTAGATTCGTTCTGACATCAATTGACGCATGACGGCTCCACCCTGGCTGTTCGTACTGTCTCGGTGTTGTCCCAGCTGGCGTCAACTGATAACACGAGTTGCGTATGAGGGGGCCGTCTTACTATGCACGCACGCGTGACGCCGGTATATTCATTGCGCCTTCCCAAAATCTCAGGGATTTACCTGCTTTTTAGGTGCTTGAACATCTGGAACGAGGACCAGTGCAGGTCCCCGTGATTCCTGGATTTATCAGGGCTAGTGGTGTTGGTCATTTTTTCGCGAAGAGGACGAAGCTGGCTCAGCTTGAGGTCGAGGAGGCGTCCTTTCAGGTGCTGTCTATTGATGTGTGCATACTGAAGAACTTGAGAATGCCACTACTAGGCGGCAAAATATCTGCAGCAGATCGTGCTACGCGCGCGGAGAGATTGAGTATACCATTCACGCGTCTGAGTATCACACAATCACATGAGCGTGTCCTGAAGAGATTGAGTATACCATTCACGCGTCCGAGTATCACACAATCACATGAGCGTGTCCTGTAGCACGACGGGCACGACGTACTCGATACCTTGTCCTAAACGTCTCAGCAACAAGTCGAAGTACACACCTGATAAAGCTGCACAAATCGGGTATGCTGCACGGTTCCGTTGCCACGTCGTTGCCCTGCAGCCCGAAGAAGACCGCCAAATTGGATGCAGGTGCAGGACGGATTGTGCAAGACTGACGAGTGTTTTTTCGAATCCTCGTTTCGAATTGTGCCCTTACTACCGAATACGTCCCAAGCACGCAGCAGGGACATTCGCCCAATTTCTTGCAACGATTCCACCGTGCACCTCGTGTATATTTCGCGTATCATGACTGCAGTGCCTTTTTCTTTTCGAGACGGGCGGCTCCACCACGCCACGTACTGCACCCTGCTAGTCGTTCTATGCCGAAAAGTTGCTGCTCAACACAGAGTACCGGTTGACACCAGTGCTCTTCCAAGAATGATCTGCGGCGCACTCTCCGGTGGTCAGCCGGCTGCGTACAGCCTGTGCCCTACCGGTGATCCTACGTCGATTCCAAGAAAGCAAGTGCAGTGTGACGTCTATACGAGGCGGGCAGCACGTAAAAGTTGCGCAAGTTGATGACATCGTGAGCTCGCACATACTTGTGCTCAAATGTCGCTGCGACAGGGTTGCGAGACCTCCCGCTGCGGGCCGCTGTGCAGAGATGTGCAACGGACAACCAGTTACGTGTGCTGGAGGGAACAGCCACACCTTCTCAGTGGTGATACGTTAAAATAGCCGCTCCGCGTTGGTCGTCGGCCTTCCAGTGCAGCTGTCCACCTGCAAAGGCCACGACTCCCGGGAACGACTGATATTTGTTTTGTTAGAGTGTCTCGAAAATCTGGCCAGCTACCTGCAACACCTGCTCCGCATGTGTGTGGGAGGTAGAACTGTCAGCAACGGTGTCTCCGAGCTGTAGATGACACAAAGTGAGTTCTACTTTCCGAGTGACATCCTACTATGAAGTGCGTAGATCCATCAGGCAAACCGCGACGTGCAGAAAAAGTGATTTGTTCCCTGGAGAGCAATTGGCTGACTACCCACGCCGAATACACTCGAATCCTATATTGTGCAAGGACACTAGTTTGCCCCGTGAGTATTGCCAACAGCATGCACAAAAACTTATATTCTCACTGGTCGGTGCCCTGCGATCTTTGACACTACGTAGTATCAGAACTCCGTCATGGAGTAACGAACGAAGACATCACAGTCAACGCGTATAAACATTAGTCTGAGATAAACTCCGCCGTCTACGTCAACGCATATGGCATTCGTCTACATGTACCGCACCACGAGAGAGCCTGATGCGGCCTATCCGGCAACACCGGACGTCTTGGATTAACCAAGAGATCTATTCCGCGGTGAGAATGCTGGTGTCCTCAACTACCAGTCGTTCTCGTAAAGCAGGCACATGGATCTTGGTCCGCCTCAAAACACGTTCCCGCAAGTGCTCAAGACCGCTCCCATTGGATACTCTCCTTCTGTGTTGCGCTCTACGTGAGAATGGAGCAGAACTCTCTTCGTAGTAGCACGTTCGAAGCGGGACCGCAGGCGACGTTCGAACCGACACGGCGATTCGAGAAAACTTCATACGCAAGAGTCACACATATCGCACGAACTGCTGACAACCGACAACCCCGCGACAAGTCTGTCCCGCGCGTTCTCCTGATTCGTGATCCATTCACCACTACACGATTCCCTCGCCTCCCTGTTCCCCAAAGTCCCATCAGAAAAATATGCCAGTTCTGCAGTTTCATAATAACGAATGAATCCGTTCAAGAAGACACACTTACGTGTGCATCTGTCCACATGGTAGCAAGAAGGACAGAAGATCTAACGAGCACCTGGACTCTACGTATGTGCACAGACCCTTCGACCGCCCGCACTGACGCGCAGCTCCTCTCTCTTCTTCAGCCTGTCCCTTTTCTGTGGACGTGGGGCAAGCATGCCCAGCGGTGCACGCGCAACACAATCTATTCTCACTACCCGCAAAAAAGTGACGCTACCACGCTGCCATATTAATGAAACCTTCTAAAAGGCCTCAGAAAGAGACGCTTGCCCTGTAGCGGGCGCTCTGCAGACGAAGCCTGTACAAACGCAGTGTACGCCGCAGAGGCTGGACGCCGCGTGTGTGTAGACCCAAATACACGTAGGAGTCACTATCAGCATCATCCACATCCTCCACAGAGGCGACGGATGGTCAGTCGGATACTTTCACACGCGTAGTAATAAACAGTTACATATAGACAGAATCCCCGTGGCACAGGTGATACCCCTGCAATCACGGAGCACATACGTCCTTCTACAAAAGAAAACATCCTGGATGAGTCCGCAAGTTAAGCGAAGACGTCCTCCCGGTCGGCGCCTACGGACTCCTGTCCCGTCTCCATCTGGGTGAACTGCAGATAATGTGACGGCCTGATCGACCCAGGAAAACGTGCAAAGAAAGGCAACAGTCTTCCAAAGGAGTTCTCACAGCGAAAACACACGCCATCGTCCACACACTGGGAACCTCTGTATACACGTGCAGGCACATTAGCGATATATATATATATATACTGGAGGCGCATTTGCAAGCAAAAGCCGACGTATGGCAGAAAACGGAGCACGCATGCAGAGAATACAGGGAACCGAGAGGACCCCGCACCGACACACCCTGGCGCAGAAATTACACATGGTGATGACTCGTGCATATTTTCTCATCTGTATACGAATCCTCACGCGAATAGATACAGTGGAACTCACCTGCGGCCAAAAAGTACATAAGCACACACCTAAGTATACGAATATATATGGATATATATATATACATACGTACATACGCATTGCAGACGAGATGCACGAAGGTCAACATATGTGTAGGAGTATAAGGCGCTTCCGCCCTCCAGAAGCTGCACTGAGCAGATTCTGCGGGTAGCATCCATCTGCAGGTGTGTTCGCAGCGGGCGGCATTTCTTCTCGTGACGCGTGGTCGAGAGTGCGACGAGTGAATCCTTATGGACAAACATCATCCACATGTATAAGCGTACATCCAAAGAGCACGTACACGCATGCCTGTAGGTACTCAGGAGAGAGTTCCAGATGGACGCTGCTGCGATGTAGATGTGTTGGCAGACAACGTGCGCTGCGCCGCTTATTCTTTTCCTTACGCCGCTGCTGTCCCTCTGTCTCCTGCGTACCTATGCTGCTCATGGTAGAATTCCTTGGGAGTGTCAAGGACAAGAGAATATTTCATCGAAGGAGAGTGCTTCACGCCCATAAAGTTGTAGTTCCATATGCCTCCTTCCGGGACCATGAAGAATCCAAGGAAAACATCACTCAGCAGCATCTGCACCTTCTCGTAGTGTGTGGGGAGATACCCGGATGGATTAGGTCCGCTGTCCTGCAGCAAAAACGCAGCAGCAGATTCCCCGCCCGCGCAAATCGAGATAACACCCACCTTTATACTGTGCGGCGCCAGCCCAGACTCGGACCCTCAGCCTCCCCGATCAGCAGAGACTGGTACATTGGCAAAACCAGCAAAACCCACAGCCCCGCCGCAACGCCCCCCTGCCCCGCAGCACGGCTACGTACAAAAGGTGAAGCGTCCGCTTCTTCCATGTAGCGGCGCACACCGAACCGCGGCAGCCACCCACGGAAGCAGTAGCAGGTGCAGCAAAGACAAGGCCGTGCCATCACAGCTACAGAAGGCATTCATACACCTGCTGGTAGGTCTCCCACACACACGAGAACGAACCGTGAGCAGCCTGCGTAAATATTCGCACGTTCCTGGCACACAGGCTATCACAAGAGCCTGCAGCCCTCTTTCACTCAGTAGACCTGCCCGTGCCAAGGTAATCCTACACCGTCCCGGACACGCAAAATCTCTCTTCTCTGTGTTCCAGAGTACTGGCGTGCAGGCGACACCCGACACAAGACGCCATCCTGACACGCAACACGACTTCTTGGACGTGCCAACAACCTTGGCATCCAATCGCCCAGGGTCCGTGCGCCTGCTGTAGCCATCGTTAGTGCAGTCTCTCACCTTGTTCGACTTGCCCCACTGGTAGCCCTGCGGAGTCAGTTTGTAGGCAGTGAGAGAACAGGAGCCGGGCGTAAAGGAGCAGGTAACGATAAGAGTTGTGGCAGCATCCCAGGACTTGTTTTCATTTAAAATTTTGGCGTGCGCAGTGACATCTGCCGGGCTGAGTTGCGGCGATTCGTTTGGCTGCGTGTGGATCCACCCCAGCGGCTCGAGGTCGTTCAAGTACGGGTGTTCCGGCAAGGCCTGCGGCAACGTCACGCCCTGGTGGCTGCCCACCTGGGGCGGCAGAACGAGCGCTCGTATTTCCTTGACTTGTGGGTTGTCTGCGGGGGACACGCCGTAGAGGTACGCAGCGATTTGCGTACGCAGATCGGCAATGCAGATGAGTTTCTTGAGGAGATTTTTCGGCAGCACGTACGTGTGGCCGGTCTCCTTGATATCTTCCGAGTTCACGTAGATATGCTGCGTGCGAAGATGCAAGGCAGCGGCACTGATGGCCCGCACGCGCCAGTCGGTTTTACTGCTGAACGCCTGCTGCTCGTGCGGACTCTGCGTCGAAACAATGATCTCGTCCCCGTGAGCGTTAACTGTCCGTGTCGTGGTCGCCGTCACCTGACTCACTTCCTTCGTCTGCGTCTCGATTTCCGCGATCTGCTGTCTTTGAATGCTGGGCGGTGAGATTTCCATTCCTAGGATGATGTCTCGGATCTCCGACTGCGTTAGAGAAGCCACGTTGACGTTGTTCTTCTTGCCGTAGTCTGCCAGAATCAAATCCTTCAGAGTTACTTCGACATGGATCCACTCCTCGTCTGTGAGCGACGGCCATATGTGATGCGGCTGCGTCAGCGTCGTTTTGCTCGGTTTCAAAATCACCTTCGTCCGCTCTGTGTTCACGTGCAACGCCCGGAGCAGCAGCAGCAGCCGTGAGAACGCAGTGTAAGACGAGATCGACTTCAGCCAGTCGTCGTACATGTTGAAGAGGACCATCTCCGGCTGTGTGGCTTTTAAGATCATATCGCCGAATTTTTCCACCTTCATGATCGCCTGGAACGGGAGGTTCAACTCGCTGCCCTTGATGACGATATTGGGGAAATCGAGCAGGTGGACCTCCAGCGGATCGAGCATGCCTTTGCGCGTGGCGATCAGCTGCTTCGGCTGTTCTTCAACGGGCAGAGAACGAATCAACGCCGCCACTTCCTCCGCCGTCTTCCACTTCGCAAGCTGCGTCAGACGCTTCTGCCCCGCCCACACGGACGTGTGAATGATCTTCAGGAAAAGCTGTCCTGGAAAGAGAGAGAGAGAGAGAGAAAATGAGCACACAAATTCACTCACACGGCAGGTGCAGGCAATTCACCCGCCAAGAAGGCGTAACGCCCCAACGAATATACGTGCATACATGTCAGCAGTGTACAGACACACCTGAGAATGCAGGACATGAAGCGGGAGAAAGACGCGCAAAAGGACGCTCTGTCTACGTGCAGGCGGGTACTCAGCATTCGCGCAGCAACAGCTCCCTACTTGCGCCCGTCTACAGCTCAACGTCTGCCGCACACGCACATCTGCGCGTGCGAGCACCCGGTCAAAAAATCTCCTGTACGTCCGTGGACGGAACAACACACAGGACGTACGCATCACCCGCCATATCATCTACCAGTGGGACGCCTCCTAAGTGCACGCCAACACGCCCACACGCTCGTCAACAGCAGCAGCCGCAAGACGTTTTCATTCCAGGCGATCGAACACGACCACACCGCTTCTTCTTGCTCTCGCTCTGTCGTCTCTGTGTGCATTTCCTTGTCCTCTCTGTTGCCTACCGGTGCGTGGATTGAAGATGAAGATGGCGCCGTTCACCGGTTTCGTCGTGAGATTTCCCTCGAACGTTTTGTGAATCGTCACGCGGTACACGTTCGTGTCATCAACAAACCAGATCGTCTGGTTGCTGAACAACTCGCCGTAGTTCTGCGAGGTAAGATACGGTTCGGTCGGCTCGGAAGAATACAGCTGCAGGCCCTTCCGGATGCGCTCGCGCAGCACGTACAACGCAGGGTTTGACTGAAACGTCACAGTGCAACAGCAACAGGCAGTGGCAGCAGCAGCAGCACCAGCACGATGTGTGCGGAGAACACAGCAGGGATACACATACGCAGAACAGCGGTAGCATCCTGCCACCACAACAGCAGACAGGAGACGCAGATGTTGCGAACCACCCTATCGGCCCAGCCCGCTGAATGCCCTTTATTACCACAGAGTCTGTACGGCCATACGTGCACAACCCTGCTGCAAATCAACGACGCGACCGGTATGTAGGCGTAAAAAGTAGACACGTGCACGAAGCCGTCCTCCAACAACCAGCCCACTGCACCTGCACACGCAGGACTCAATAGCGAACACAAGCCAACGAAATATGCGTGCGTTCCCACGTGCAGTGCGTGTGAGAATCTCGCTACACCCACTCTCCCCTCTGCTGCAGCGAGCGCTTCTCCCAGCTGCAAAATCGTTGGCAGCCGACCCACACGGCAGAGTCAACTACAGCGCAGCGCAGCAGCAGCACCAGCACACAAGAAACCACGTCTTGTTGAAACCGATGGGAAATAGCAGGCGTCACCATGATGCGCCTAATAGAGCACCGGTCGTTGAGCCATCCCAACAGGCCTTTCCGCAGCAAGCGGCCGGGGGCACCAGGCAGAACGCGCGTGGCACCACCAGACACCGGCGAGCGAGTTGCTGCCCACTCGAGTTACACATGCAGACCAAAGAAACAACAGCAACAAACCCAGAACATCCACACACGCAGGCAAGGCGCGCAACATACGAGGCAGCGACTACGCTGCAATCGCACAGGCAGACACCCACACACATACACATATGCACAGGCACACCTGTGTGCACGTAGCTGACCTTGACGCATGCTTCGACTCGCTGCCGAAACGTTCTCAGAAGCCCCCACAGATACACACTTGTTGGTTCAGCCCTATTCCTACGTAATTTTCTCTACACACCTGGCACCAACCAAGGGGTCGCGTCGACCATACATTCATATCTCAACACACGACGTGTCTTTTGTGAAACTCAGTCACCCACACACACACACACATATATATATATATATACATATATATACAGAGGCACACACTTCCCCCTCAACTGCTCCATGGCGTTCAAACTCAGAACCAACCTCCCATGCTCTCTATACTTCGAAGTTTTTCACCTCCACGCGCACACGTGTAGATGACTCACAGACGCGCCGAGGCCGCCTGTCGTCCACCACGCGCCGCGGTGTGCAGAGAAGCAGCGCGCGAGCGACCCCCTGCCCAAGCGCACAGCAGGCGGGGGGGCCCCTATTTTTTAGCAGTACGCACAAAAATGTACCTTCATAATTTTATTCATGGCGCGCTGCATGAGTGGCTTGAGGCCGGGAAACCAGTTTCCAAAGCCGGAGTGCAAGTTGTAGGCCAGGTCCACGCCCATCAGCACACCGGTGGGTGAAGGATAAATAGACATGTGGTCAGTCGTATAGTCGAGGAACTTGCTGCGGCAGTAGCGCTCGATGTCATGGCTGTCAAAGTCTCCCCAGCGCAGCTGGATATCCAGCCTGAGTCACACGAAAGCAAAACGCCGCAGCAACAGCAGCTGAGTCTTTCAGCACACAACCGAGATCCGTTCACTCACGCAGGGGCACCTCACATGAGACGCGCACGTATTCAACTCTACAACAAATGGAACACGTGTCTACCTGGACGCAGATCTCCATTCGTCCTTATATGTAAAGAGACGGTGGAACCACGAGAGACGACTTCACTGACACAGACATGCCAGCGTCGCCGTTCCCACGCTCCTCCTACATGCAGCAGCGTGTGTGAGACGGGCTGTGCGTCTCTTCTTGCAGAACTCGGTGTGTGTGTGTCTCTCCCTGTCTATACGAGACATCTTGACGCTCCGCACGTCCCTCCCGCAGCGCTGCTTTACCAGTATTTCGTCGCGGTAGTGCCATCCATAGTGTCTTTGCCGTCAGCGAGGAGAGACGGCTTGGACATCTGCCACTTGTACGCGGCGAAGAGGAGGATGTCTGCACAAGAAGAGTTCATTTTGTACGACTTGCGCGGGTGAATTGTCTCTTTCTGCACCATTTCTATCTCCAGGGAGTCGAGCTCCAAATCGAAAACCTGCAACCACACCCGGGGGTTCACGCATAGTGGAGGATGTGTCACAGCACACCAGGCACTCCAGGCCTGTGCACCACATGCTAATCGGCACTAGGCAAAGGAAGGATCCGCATGGGCCGCAGAGAAAGGAACACGCAGAGGGAGACAGCTTCGCACTCCCGGCGTACAGGCAGACGACGACACGCGGACACGGGGAGGTCTCTGCGCCGGAGGACGCACACGTCTCGAGAAAGGGATGGGGACCGCAGGGATAGCGTGTGCAAAAAAATCAAGCTGTCGCATGCAGGCCAGCCACAAACAAAACGCCTCGCTCCTCCGCCTTCTTCCCTTCCTCCTCCAGTCCGCTCCACGAAGGAGTGTCGTCCTCACCCCCACGGCTGAGCACGCATGGACGGCTCCTGCGTCGCGCGCAGAATTCGCGTGCACGTAGAAGTGGTGCACACAGCATCCTGCCGCTACGACATCACATGTGCCTCGGGTGATAATATACACAAGTCCTCCGAACAGCCAGGAGTCTACCGAGGCACCGAGGGATGCAGGCATCTGAAGAATTTACCAGGCACAGAGAGGTCGGAACGGCTCAGTTCGGGACTATCTGACGCAAGCGTTGGCAAAAGGAGTCGCCCTCACGCACACGCTACGACGAGCGGCGGTCTCACACACACGGGGCGGGTGGTTTTTCCTTGTGTACTTTTCAAAGATGCTGCGACAACAGCAGCCCAACGCGAAGCACATGATACAGGGCAACAGCACCAGGATGGAGCCCCGTGGAGAGACTGCAAGGAGGCACGCCGACACCTGCAGAACCAGCTGCAGGCGCAGCACAGCAGCAGTGCGAATGTCAGCCGCGCCGCCGGGGGAACAGCAGCGGCAACGTGACCCATGAAGGGAGCAGTAGCAGCAGCAGCCATCCGGAGGCTACGCGACCGACAGGGACGCGGCTGCAGGAAGACATCCCGAACCGGCACACTGCAGCAGTAGCGGGGGATGCGGACAGCAGCAGCAGCACCGCAGCACTTCAGTCACACCGACGAGCGCCTGACAGCGGCATGCCCCCCACGCAGAACACACGGGCGAAACTGTAGACACCACGAGGAGCACAGGGGAGAGCAGAGGTGCGGTAGAAGGTTACCTGACACAGATCCATGACGATCGACTCGTGGACCTTCTGCCACAGATGCGCACGCATAATCTGAATGAGAGAGATCTTCAGCGTCGGAATTTTCCCGTGCATGAAGATGCCTGTCAAGTCCAGTTGCACCTGGGACAACAGCAGCAACAGCAAACATGCCGCAGATGGCAACACGCCAGCAGCAGCGACACCGGCACTGCTAACAGCAGCAGCGTCTGATGCAAGAGCAGCAGTAGAAATGAATGGTGCTGGAGCTTACACAGCACCATACCAACACGAGAACCTGCACGAGTTGCGACCGCTGCACCGCGCTCCAACATCTAGAATTATCTTTCCAGACAACGCTGCAGTCCCACGCTCTGCAGAGACTCTCTATTCACCGCTGGCACCAGAAGAACATACCTTCTGGCACTCGACGCAGCAGGACGGCACTAATCGTAGCCAGTCCACTCCCTCACTGTGACTGGCATGTAGAGCGTGTACACCGGCAGCACTACATCTGCTTGACGGGCACCTGCGCTAGAGCAGTCCCCCTCCGTGATATGCAGCAGGACGGCACTAATCGTAGCCCGTTCACACCCTCACTGTGACTGGCATGTAGAGCGTGGACAGCGGCAGCAGCAATACATCTGCCCGACGGGCACCCGCGCTGCAGCAGTCCCCTCCCGTGATATGCAGCAGCAACACAGTTAAAACGGCAGTGTGCTGCGCAGAAGCAGCACGAGCACCAGGGAAGAAGTCTCGGCGCACGCGGGAGTGAAAAAGCAGCCAGCTAGCCGCGAGACGCCGCGGCGCAGAAGCAGGACGACGCAGGAAGGACTGGCGTGGAAGGAGCGACCTCACGGAGCTACAGAGATCGCACGGCAACAGTTCGTCAGACTACGAGACCGCAGCAGCACGAGCACCTTGATGAAGAACTGGAGAACAGCCAGTCACAGCGGTACCCCACCCCTCACCCCACCGTCTCTTACCTGGAAGCCAACATACACGTTCGCTCTGTTAATAGTGGGGGACCACCAAAGCGTGAAGCGACGATTGGGAATTTGATTCAGACCGGAGCGCTGCGCATTCGTCAGTTTCTTGTACTTCATGCTTTCTTCGAACCTAACGCAAGGCAGACACCCACAACATATCAGCACGCGATGTGACGGACTTCTCTCGCACCCGAGCTTCGCACGTGCCTCTGGCTTCTTCTGATTTGTCGCTTCCCACTTTTTTTCCGCTCGACTCGGCCCTATTGCAGCTGTCTCCCTGCTGCTGCCGCGTTTCTCTCTCTCTCGCCTCTTTTCGCCTCGCTGGCACCCGCGTTCTCCCACACATGAAGATGTAAACACACACGCAGAAGCAGAAAGATACACGCAGAACTGGCACTGCGCAAAAGGGAGGCACACCTCCTCTCGTTTTGCGTGAATGCTCTACCTCCATTACAGAACGAGGGAGCAACCCTCACTTCTTACAGCGGAAGTGCTCCAATTACATCTACGTGTCGCATGCCTGGGTGACACACGACCCTTCCTGCGGCGTGGACGCGACACACGCATACTAACAACAACTCTCCAGACACAGACACGCCCCTTCTTCAACCCTCTCAGATACGTGTCTACCCGTGTACATCCACATACATGTGTACACACGCGTCGACGGGACGCTGCTGCACTGTGCCGCTACAGCTACAACACTCCGGTACGATGGCGCCTTTTGCGTGTACGAAGACAACGTAGGCTTCCTGAGCGTTGTTGTTGACTCTCCACTCTCCTTCTCCCTTCCGCGGCCTGGCGAGGCATCCACGTCTACTCATATCGCCACATAAGAGACGCCAGTAATGCGGTGTGCGTACTGCAGATTCACGCTGCTGCGCTCTCCTTCGGACAACTCTTCCACGATAACGTGAAAGAATCGACACTCTACGCAACAGCTCCCGTTGTCGAATCCACCATTCCGCTCGTCGAAAGTCGGCATGGCCTTGCAGAGTAACAAATGTATGTGCAACCTCAGGACAACTACACGCACATGAGAGGAACGTCGAAGACCCTCCTCTCTCTCCGTGCAGTGTGCGGCCACACCCCCCAAGTACAGGCACGTTCGTACATACAGGTTCATAAAAGAGTGTCGTGTACGTCAAGCCCCCGCACTCACCCGGATGCTTTCTCCCAGAATAGCCCTTCCCAGGTGGGGAAGTATGTGCCTTTGAAGAGTGTGTGTTCCAGAATGCCCTCGACGCCCCCGAGCGCTTGGATCATGTCAGTGCGGTAGTTGTTCAAATTCCACAGTTTGCCGTCATGTCTCTGGTGGGTCCACCAGAACGGGTGCGCCTTCAGCTGCTGGTACTGCTTAAAGTCTTGGCGCACACGCCATCCTTTGTCGTATGCCAGGGTGTGTCTGTCTTTCTGAAATAGCGTGTTAATTCGTGGAATGCCGCGGTCCCAGGAGTCTTCCAGATCCTCCAGCGTCAGTCGCCGGTTCTGCGCGGCGGCTTCGCTGCGCTTCAGCGCGTACTCTGCCCACACGCGCTGTGACTCGATGAACTCCGACTCCCACGTCTGCGGGGCAGACACAGCAACGAGGCAGAGACCCACACATGACGGCCAGCCACGCCACAGACGCAGGAGAAGAAAGCAGCACCGACGACGCCGAGGGGGAGCAACAACCGCTACAAGAAGGATCGGCTGCAGTTGACCCGGGCAGCTGAGCACGACGGAGTAAAGCAGTACTTCACGGACGACGCTCCCCCCCCCGGCAAGACTACCAATTGAGACATGGCGGCGGGAGGACAGTAGCAAGTGCACTGTAGCAGCCACAGTTCCCCTTACACGACACGTCTGTTCCCACTTTTAAACACAACAACATGCCTACAAGATTTTGTGGTTTTGCGGACGTTTTTACCCGCGTATATACACGGAAAATACGCACCTGCGTTCACGTCCAAGAACCTCCACACATGCACGCCATCCACGCACACACACAGAGGCGCATATGTCTGGATGCGTCTTTATCCACTACTCTCAACTCTGTATACGGTACGACAAGACGCAGACTTGCGCCTCTACCCACGTTGGGACGCATGTACGAACACGTCTCCAAGTCATCTTGTGCGCGGGCGCCCCCCCCTCCCCTCCCGAAGAACGCATGGTTAGAAGCGCTCCCCGCTCGTGCCGGGTCTTGTGAGGCCGACCCCCCCGACTTCTCTTCTGCCGTTCTCGTATGCGCCGAAGTGCGGGTTTGTGTGTACAGGGGAAGGCACGCGCGTGTGTGGAGCGACGACCCAGATCGATACCTGGATGTATCTGTAGAGATTGGGAATGAGCTGATCTTCTTCGTGGCTCATGCCACTGCGGAAGTGTGTGATGCCCGTCTCCGTTTGTTTGGAGTAGCGGAGGTCGGACTGGGGAATGAGAATGTGGCCCATGGAGAGCATGCCAAGCCCCCCGAGTTCTTTTGGAGTGTAGAAAACGACGGGAGGAAAGCGAGACGGCATTTTCGAGTTCAGGCCGATTTTGATGCGGGTCTGAATCTTGTTCTCACACTTGACCAGCAGATCAAGCAGAGCCTCTGTGTGGATAACTGCCTCTCTAAAGTACGTCATCAGACTGATCAGCGTTGTGTTCCATTTGTTGGCAATTTTGGTGAAGGTGGTAGCGCCGCTGGCCATCAAGATCTGCCGCACGCGGTTTTCGAATCGCTTCATGCCCTCGTCGCCGACTTGCAGGAACGCCTGGGCCGCCATTTCCTTGGTCACCTCGTTCTGGAGCTTCCACACGCCTTCGCGCTGCGAGAACTCCTCTGTGTACGTGCGGATCTTGGGCAGGATGCGCACTTCGAAGCCGCACATGGAGAAAAGCAGGTTCGGGTTGTCTTTGCTGTACACCGACGCAAACGACTGACTCCACTCCAGTGTCGTGACACTCCGCGGAAGCCGATTCTCCACCTCCCAGAACACTGCGCGCCCCAGGTTTACGTCGTGCTTCATTCTGAATCACCGCGCGCCACGCACACAAGCAGAGCAAACCACCACATCTAACTCCACCAAGAAGTCCAGAACTCTCTCCTGCACGCATCATGCGAGCAGACGGCTCAAGCCGCTGCGCCCACACCATTATACGTATGTGTGGGTATGTGCTTACGTGCGTACGAACGTACGTACGCACGTATGACCGTAGCATCCCCAGCTCTCCACGGGCCGCACACACGACGCGCAGACAACCGCTCTGTCCGGGGAAGTTCACACACAAATCATCTCTGTGGACAAATCCCACGGTCCTAAGAAGCGCCACGCCAGAAGCAGCGGTCTCGTTCACAAAGCAGTCGACGTAGAAAAACCTTGTCTCCGTGTCACCGCACAAGATGTGAAGGGCAGCCGTCGCACATACATGCTCACAGCCTTGAACGAAGAGAAGGGAACACACACGAAACACACGCAAAATCTCGGGACACGGCAACTCCATCGCCACAAGGTGCACACATATATATGTCTGTATGAATACTCACGAACATGCTCATCATTCAGCTGTGAATGTCTCCCTACGCACTGGACAGCTCAACGCTTGGAACTACGTAACACATACGTACAGAAATATCAGTACGCACATGTGGGCGCACATATGCGTACACGATATATACGCGCGTCTACCTCCCTGTCTGTGCAGAAGACAGATAAAAGAAAACAGTCGAAGCTCCGAAGCACGCACACTAACCCGTGGCACAGTCTGCCGTGATTCGCTGCTACGGAAACATCCCACGAAGCAATAACGGGTGCAAGGTCACAAAACGGTGCATCCCTGCAGGAAAGTTTAGTCACACACGACCCCCCAAACACGTACAAAGGTACACCGAGTCAACCCCACGCCTGCCAACCGTCCTACCGCCAGAGACAGACACTCACAGACACATACACGTGGCATCAGGCAGAAATCTAAAGCCGCATATATATACATACACACGGACACACAGAAGCACAGATACCGACACCTATGCGTCAGAAACCAGGCAAGCGACGCTCGTGCACGTCGTTGCATGAACGACACGTGCAACCCGCGGCTGCGATCGTGTGTCTGAGTGTTCGCTGCGGCGCTCGCTCGCCGCCACCGCTGCACGAACACCTCTCTCCCCTGTGTTGTTGACTCTCGGGTTCCTTCCTCTTTGGTGTGTGGGTGGTCGGCTTCTCTGGCCCTCCCGTCCCGCATGAGGCCTCACGCCCTGCTGTGTTTCTTCGCCTTTTGGCCTACCTCCTCATTCGACAATCTCTGGGCCAGCAGGTTTTGTTGTTGTATCCCACGACGTTCTCGTTGTTCGGGTCCGGGTTTTCGGTGAGGTAGCGCTGGACGAGCTCCCGCGCGTCTTCTTTGTCGAAGCGGAAGACAATCCAGAAGCGATCGATGTACCTGCAGAAGAGACGAATGGGGTGGCGCGTCTCTGTCTGGACGTCAGCAAAAGTGAGAAATTCGTTCGGGACGCTGGGCGACCCTGCGAGTTCTGTGGCACGCGTCAGGCCCAACACCAGCAGATCGAGCACCAAGGCGTAGTACTGGAACACGAACGAAGCAAACTGCAAGCCTCTTATCAAGCCGAACGAATTAATGTGGTTCATGTCTTTGAAGTTGACGTTCACGTTGTTCTTCGCCGTCACGTAATCCGCGATGTTGTGGTCCACGATCAAACGCAGCAGACGATTTAGGAGCGTCAAGTCAATTTTCTCGTACACCTGCAAACCGACGGGGAAAAGGAGAAACAGCCGAACGCAGACATTGTGGGGAAGAACGGAAAGCATTTGCAAACGGACGAAGGCACGGGAGTCAGAGAGAACGAACAACACTGACGCGACACAGACAGGCAGAACACCGAGAAAAATGAAAGCGGAATACTACAGCAGAACGGCACGGCCCCAACACACACCTGGGTGACAGTCCACGACCCTGACGACGACGCGACGATGGTGCTGTGCAGCATACTGACTTTTTCACCTTCGGCCGGTTTCGAGCCTCTAGAAAACGGAGCGGCGGAGCAGTGACAGCTGCTCTTCATGTCACGCGGGGGTGGGCACAGCGAGACACGGATCACCAACGGACAGCCCCACACAAACACACTTCAACCCGCACTGACGCAAACGAGTGATACACGCCAGTTACAGCTATACACGCTTACATATATATATATATATTCCCTTAGATATATATATACATATTTCCTGAGGCACACGAGTAACAGACGCCACTTACAGCTACGCACGCTTACATATATACACTTATATATATATACATTATACACGTACGGCTACTAGACACGTTTTTTACCGAGGTCGTTCTCATCACGCGTTTGGAATAAGACTATCTGATAACCTTCCTTCTAATTTTGTTCTGACAGTGTCCTAAACCTTCGGGTCTTCTTGCGTGCAAGGAGACGGATGCCTGCCACACCGACGTCGTGACGCTGGCGGCTCCGACACGCGCACACGCACTGGCGGGTCACGGATGCAGAAAACTTCCCCCGGCGCACCGCAGAGGCGTCTCCTCTGCATAAAGGACACTTCACGTCGCTCTCTGGCAGCAGCCGCTGACTCCCCCCTTCGTGCATTTCCAGTGCGTGCTTCCATCTCCGTGTGGCCGCCTCCACCCCCTACCACAACTGCCGTCCCCCGCACACTTTCTCTTCCTGCTGCGCCGGGTCACGCTGTGACGCTCTCCCGTGGGACCTGCGGTTTGTCTTCCGGACTCCAAGTTCCTTTCCCTTCCACGTACCAGCTGCGTTCTTGCAGGTTCCTCTGCCATCCCCTGCTGGAGCTCTGCCTTCGCTCAACAGCAGCTGGTGCGGCGAAATACGAGTAGAGACTGCGTTTACGTACCTTACAATAACATACACGCACGCGGAGTTATCTATACACATACACAGACGTACACACTCCCTGTTGCTACACACAGCAGCAAGTACGTCGTTCTACACTGTGATGTTGCTCCTTTACGTGTGCCTTTCCGCATCACTCGCCAACGAGCACCTTCGGTCGTAGCTGCAGTCCACCCAACCTCTCGCTGCCTCTTCTCCCACCCGCACAGGCGCTCCTGTTCTCCTTTGTTTTTAAGGTCTTTTTGTTCTTCAAATCTGCTCTCCTTTCCCTGTCTGCTTGTCCTTGCAACACCCCCTGCAGTGTACCTTCGGCTCCCCCAGCCTCTTCACCCCCGCCGTCCCAACTTCTCCGCAGCCCTCACCGCCTACTTGAATTCTCCGTATCATTCCTCCTCTTTTAGCTCGACTTCTACGCCCTCCCAGCGACTCTATTTCCATGCTCCCCACAATGTCATCTTCGTTTATTGCACGTCTCTATTCCTCTTAGGAGTTCTTCAGAAGTCGTTTGCGGCTTCTACTACTTGGAGACCGGTCAGACTGTGAGCAACACGTACAAACAATAATGCACCTAAAATACTATTTGACCGCATGCATCCTTGTACTCTTCAACCACTGCTCCACATACACACACAAATACACTTCACCGCATCACCCTTCCTCCTGATTCCGAGTCTTCCTCCTTCCCCTCTTTGCCTGCTCTCTGCCGCCCGCCAACAGACTCTGCGGCGTGTCCTTCCGCTGGGAGAGGAGATGTGCGTCTCTCTCTACCTTCCCCTTTCTTTACCCGTTCGTATCGCGATTCGAGCAGGACCACGGCCTCGCCGTCACTGGTCTTCCACACGTCCGTCAAATTGTTGACGCCTTGACAGAATTTGTAGACGAGCAGCGGGGGTGGCTCGGAATCTGCAGGCTTTACCCAGTTCGGGAACAAGTGTCTCGCGTCGGCTTCATACCACAGATACTGGTCGAGATACGCATCGGTGATTTTCTCCAGCGGGTCGACCTCGTAGATGGGCACCAGGTGGCTGTACAGGTCCATGAACTCTAGGGACAGCTCTTTGAACGCTCTTTGCGTGAGCAGATGTCGTTTGATGCGGGACAGGGCTTCGTGCGGATTGTCGTACGCTTGCTCGATCAGGCCGAGTTCCTCTCGCTGCACCTGATTGAGCCTGCTCTTGACCGAGTACAATTCCTTGAGCCTCTCCAGTGCCAAAATTAACAGTTTGGTGTCGTGTTTGTAGTTCAGCGGCGGGAAGGGGATATGAGTGAATTTCCTGCTTTCAAGCCAGTGGACGGCCGTGGTGTAGATCGCGACGGCTTCTTCTCCGGTAATGTACGGCCCGTCCTTCAAGTACGCGTGCTGTCGCTCCTGCTCGGCTTTAAGCCAGAGTCTGGTGAGTCTGCCTAGATTCTTCTTACAGACCGTTTTGTCCACGGTGGCGCCCCTGCGAATTCTCTCTCGATTGTAGTACGCAGCGTTCGTCCACCAGTCGGCCTTCATCTTCACGTACCGCAGCACCATGTTCTCAACCGGCGCAGGCAGCCCAGGCACCTTCCACGGAATATTCGCTTTCCAGCAGCGCCACGCTTCACTCAGGTGCTGCAGAATTGTCCGAGCTTTGTTCGCCTTCACGCCCTCAGGCATCATATCCAAGATGTCATGCATCACCGCCGCGCGCAGTTCCAAATCGAAATGACTTTCCACTCGCTGCTTCGTCACCGTTTTGGCAATGCCCTTCGAGACGCGTCCCTCAAATTGCCTTGCCAGCAGGTTGCCGAGCCAGCGCTCCAGCAGCGGCAGCACTCCTCGAAGAAAGAAGAGCCACACACGCCAGCCTGGCGCCCAGAAGCCGCAGCCGGGGCCTTTCCCCACCGGTCCCGTGTTGAAGCGGTAGTAGATCAGATGCTTCAAATCTTTGCACATTCGCACTTGTCGCATCAAGCGGTACTTGTACCGGTACATTCCTGTGAGCTGTCCTACGTGTGCGAAGATGTACTGCAGGCCGTCAGCGAGCTGGAACGCGTCGACGTTGCCGAGGCGATACTGGACGTGCGAGTCCACCACCAACTTGGTCAACCGGAGAATTTCTCGGCAGAGGTGGAAGGCGTTGCCAAAACGCGATTTTTTTCGTTCCTTCGTCGTTAGCGTTTTCACGGGCTTCAAATTGAAGTTGTAGTCCAAATGCAAATAGTTTAGGTTCTTCCGGTGGATAAGCAAATTCAGCATGTTGTAGCCCTGCCGCGCGACCTGCAACCCCACCTCGACCCAGTCCAGCTCCGTGCACTGGAAAAACTTAGTACTTTTGAAAACGCGGAACAGATACCGCTTCTTCAGCGAGCGAGGAGGACGCTGGTGGAGGTGGTTCAACACCCAACACTTCAGCAGTTTCTGGTAAGACACACGGACCTTCACTGGGTAGTTGGTCGGCACGTGTTCCCGATACCAAGTCTGCACCAGCGGAACGTCCACGCAGCGACGCGTGCGACCCGAGCGAAGGTTGAACGGTCGGCATGCCCAGTACAACGTAATGCCGTCTACTGTCGTGTCTGTCAGCAATGGAGCCTCCTGCAGCAGCGGCTCCACCCCTTGCGGAAGTACGAACCCATCCAATAGAGAGCAGTCTGCAGCCACAAAGCCAGATAGCATATCCAGCGCACAGCCAGAAAAAGAACCAGATACGCCATCGGGATTGATTTCTCAGTGCCCCACATTGGTCTACATGTAATTAGAAGTGTCCGTCTATACGCCCCAGCGACCGCTACACTGTTACCTGTACACCGCCACACATATCGCGTAAACAGGAAGAGCTACAGACAGACGAGGATATATATACAGCAACAAAGTTCCAGAGAGACACGAACGCTCCACATGTTCACCCTGACCACATGCAGCAACGCCGCTGCCACGTCGTCATCCTCGGCAGCATGCGCGGCCGACGAAACAACGCGCACACCCAGCTGCCCAAGAAAATTCCACGGGCTTCCGTCAACAGCCTTTGGAGCTTGTGTAGAGTGTTTGCGCCCTGTTCATCCTGTGCGGAGGATTCTAAAAAAACGCTCTTGACAGCGGTGTCGACGGGCAGCGTCGCACCCACAAGCTGGTTGTTCTAACTGCAAGCGCCGCCACCAGTCTCCTCGAACGAATTTTCTGCCGAAATCCTGTAGCTGGAAATTAAACGAGAAGCACGACGATGCCCTCTTCGGGACTACAGTTCGCCGCTCGAATCCTTACGGTTGTGAACGGCTCCGGAGGAAGTACCCAGCTTCTCTTTTCCCTCCTCAGGTCGGTTATATGAGAAAACCATCACACTTTCCTACAGCGTGAATCTTCTGCAACTCTACCCCGACATCCTCTTCATGTCCTAAACTCGCTTGCTAAACGTACTGACGTACGAGGACACTGCCTCTTGCGCAGTAGCACTTTCGCAGCGGAGTCCCTTCCCATCCTTTCAAACTGCTTTCTGCTGGTGCGGTATCATCAACATAGCGTTCGCGGCACCGCTTTCGGGCCATATCTTTCCCCACTGCACTACACGCCTCGTCTATACGCAGGCAGCGTCTTGAATTCTCGTTCCTTCTTTTCTCGCTGTTCTTTCCCATTACTCTGCTGCGTTGACCTCACGCACTTCTTAACTCCAATCTCCTGGTGCACAACACGGCCCTCTTGTCGGCTGCACCATCGTTCCTTTCATTCTTCCTTCAAATGACTTCCTCGTTCTGTCAGTTCTTGGCAATCCTTTCTTCTGCATCGTCCTTCTCCGTTTTTCAGTTGTTACCTGCTTTTGCTCGCTTTCTGCAGTTTCACCTCTCTTCCCCGACTTTTCTCGACAACCCGAGCCGCCCTGTGTCTCAAAACGCACTGCCCGCCTGCGTCTTTGCTGCCGCACGCCTGTCGTCTCTTCTGGGTGGCCTATTCCCTTCCTATCTGCTTTGCGCTCCCCCGTATTTCCCCGTCTCTCTTCCGCGGTTGCCCCCTCTCTCTTATCACCTCCGCATTGCTCGCACGCTTCACTTTTTCCTCTCCCTCTTCTGCATCTTCCTCTTTCCACCCCCTGTTCTGTGGTGCGTGGAAGAAACCTGGCCTCCTCTGTTCTCGGGTTCGCGCATGTCCCCCCCTGTCCTGTGCACTGCCCCCTGTTTTCTGCTCTTCCGTGTTACCGGTTCCCTCCTCCGCTCTCCAGGACGTCCTTCTCCGTGTTACACAGCCTGCACGGCGTATGTGTACCTGCAACGTTATGTGCCGCCTCACAAAAATGTGTGTATTACAGAGTGTGGACCGCTCGTGCACTGTTCATGCCCTTCCTCATTCGGCAGTACCCGTTTCCTCCCGTTCTCCCTCTACGCCTCTGTCTGAATTTGTCGTTCTGTCTGACTTTCTCCCCTCCTACTTTCCCCTTATCCTGCTTTCTCTGGAAGTCTTCCCTACTTCTGCTTCTCCATTCCCCTTTCCTCTATGTTGTCTGCTCCTGTGTGTGTCTGCCCTCCCTCCGCTCCCGTTCCGTTGCGCCGATCTTTCCTACGGGGGCGTCTCTCCATCTCGCCGTTTGGCATCTCCACGTTTCCTCCTAGTGCTTCTTCAAAATCCTCTCCTTACCCTGGTATCTAGTAGTGGAGGAACCCGTTCTGTAGGCGGGGAGAGGATTGATGATTGCGTCGTAGTAGAAGGCAGGCAGATCGGGATCTTCGGGTTTGACGAATGCGCACGACGGCTCTCTGTAGACGGAGAGCGCAACTTTTCGTGGCCTGTTGTTGTACAGGTAGGGAAAAGCAATTTTGTATTCTGTGCGTATCTGTTGCCGGATGATGATTTTGTTGATGTCGTTGAACTCGTTCCAGTCTTCGTCTTCCTCGTGCAGATCCCTGTAGAGCGGCTCGAACTTGGGGCCTCCGGGAATGGCCATGTTCAGCGCCTTTGCCGTGTAAAATGATTCCAGATTGAAAAGATAGAAATAGTTCCGGTCCTGGAGATCCGAGAGCAACTGGTTCGCCAGACGGTACAGCACGCTCAGCTGCTTAATCTCTAGCCTCCAGGAGCGATAGGCAGGGCCAGACACATACCGACTGTCGTACTGGAGCGGCTTGCTGCCGTCCGCGCCGCCGCCGTAGAACCAGTCAATCACAGGGGCATCTTCTTCAGGATCGAGCTGCATCTGTATCGCTTCTAGCGGCTCGACGTCCAGCACGTTGTCTCCGTAGTCCAGCGGCGGTTCTTCATCATCAAAGGGAGGAAAACGCATTCGTTTGAAGTGTCGCCGGTCGCGCTTCTCCCGCCGCATCATTATCCATGTCGTGCCCCACTGCGCGAGATACACCGGCTCGATCACCCAGGGTATCTCGTTGACGAATGTGATCGCTCCCGAAATGTGATACAGAACCTTCACGTTGCGCACCTGCTCCCAGGGCATCGGAATATTTTCCAGCAGCTTGAAAACTGCGTGCGGGACGTACTTCAGAGCCCCCAAGTACACACGTTTGTCATGGCGGAATTTCCTGCTGCTCATGTCTCCGTGGTCCTTCACCAGCTTGCGCAGGTGCTCCGGAGGCATTTCCTCCTTCGCTGTGTTCACGGCGCGTCGCTGCAAACTGCCGCCGCTCCCTCCTCCTTCTAACGACGTCTCGCCATACAAAGCCGAACCCCCTGCTGATGGCGCTCCGCACTGGAAGTACCGCTTGTTGTTCAAGTGTTGCCATTTACGCGCCTTCTCGGCCAACAACTCCTCTGCACTTTTCTTCGCCGCGACCTTCATCGCCTTCAGCTGCTGTGCCTGATGTTGCGTGGCAGCAGCAGACGCACCGTACGGCTGCTGGGACGGCTGCTGCTGCCCTGCTCGAACTGCGTGCTGCTGCTGCTGCTGCAGATAGCCTGGAGGAGGAGACAGTGCAACAGATCCTCCCAGAGTCGGCAGCCATCCGCCGCCCCCTATCCTATGTTGCTGCTGTTGGTGAGCAGCGTACGGAGAGGCAGAAGGATACGCTTGAGACGGCCACTGCTGACTTCTGTGCTCCGTCCCCGTCTGCTGCTGCTGTTTGACGTCCGCACCACTACTTCCCGGAGCTCTCGCTGCCGCAGTCTGCTCCTTCGTCACCAGCCCACCTTCGTAACCGTTGCTGCTGCCGCTGCCGGGTTTGTCTCCCGCTCCAGGAGGTGGGCCGAGACCGCCGCTAGCAACGCCTTTGTTCCAGAAGAGCGGCTGCTGCTGTGGGGCAGCAAGGCCGGGAGGCACGGGCATAGGCGGCAGCCAGGGCTGCTGCTGCCCCCAGGCCATGTTGTACGCAGGAGGTGCCACAAATCCTCCTGCTGCAGCTCGTGAAGGACCCAGCAGCATGCCTGTGGGTGCAGCTGCAGCGGCACTCTTGCTGCCAAGGTGCGGAGGGGCCTTCAGTCCCGTTGCAGCCGCATGCGGGGACTGCTGAAGCGCTCCAGTTGCCGAGCCGCCAACGGCAGCAGGAGGCGCCGTGCCCCCTGTCGTCCCACGCATCAATGCAGGCGGGTGGACGGTACCTGCTGGGCCCCCTGGGGGTCTGAAAAGTCCATTTGCCGCTGGTGCAGCTGCAGATCCGTTAGCTGCACCAGGTGATGGCACACGCATGTGTGGCAGCTGCTGTTGCTGCAAACCCAGCGAAGAAACACCAGCAGCTACCGAAGACGGGCGCGTGCCTGGAGGTGGGCCATGGTGCAGCAAGAAACCTGGAGGAGGACCTAGGGGTAATCCTCCACCTGGGAAGGGCTGCTGCTGTAGATATCCAGGAGGTGCGGCTCCTGCGGCAGCTTGTGGAAACTGCTGCTGGGGCGAAGGCCCTCCTGCGCCTCCTCCTGCAGGTGGCGGAGAACCCGAAGACATCCTGTGGATGTGTGATATATATATATACGAACAGACAGATATAGGGCGGAAGAAAGATCAGGAGATGACGTCGCGCCCCCGGGTAACAGCAACGATAAAGACCACAATTGCTGCGCACGCGCGAGAGACGACGGGCCCGTGACGACCTGCGTGTGGATGCGCTATAGGTGTACTGCTGCCTGCCCTCTTGAGGAGTGACACTGATGGGTTCAGCGGCAAACTGCAGCAGCTGCTCCTGTTGCCACTGTCCTCCCCGCAGGCACTGCGACGTTAGCGGAACTGCGCTGGGTACCGCGGTAGAAGGGAAATTTATTTGTGTAGAGATGTACTGACGCCTGCACTAAGGAAGCGACCTTTCACATACAACAGACAACAAGCGAAACGGGACTGAGCACGTGCTAGAACAACTGAAAGCGGCCGCGATGCCGCCAGCAGCAGCAGCAGCGCATATGTGCCGGTTGCGTCCTGGCACAGCAGCACGCGCTGCTGGGGGATTCGAATTCTTATATGAGACCCTTCTCTACACCGTTACAAACGAAAGGGGAACAAAGGGGGAAACACTAAGGAAAGAGGAAGCAGCAGTACAGCACCTGCTGCAATACGAATGCATGCGCGGAAGACCCATCCCCGCTTCCGTCTACTGCATTAAGAGCAGCTTTCGGTGCGCCGGCAGGAGAGAAAAAACGTACTCAGCAGCCTCCACAAAGAAAGAGAAATCCGCAGGCACTTGTACAAACTGCAGGGGGCGGCTGCTGCTGTCACCCGCCACGAAGCAACTGGCGTTCAATCGGAATCGACAGCGTGCCACGGCGGCAGCGTCATTGGCGCCGTGCACCCGCAAAGCACAGCCGACTGCTACTGTAGTTTTCAAGGATATCTTTGAATTTGGTAAAGGCGAGACAAGAGGACCACAGGGAAAAAAGTGGAAAGAGCGACAGTGGAAAATTCTACAGGGTCATGAAGAGTAATCAGGAAGCACACCAGAACTCGGAGCAGCAGGTGGCACCGCAGCAAACGCCCAGATACACCGGCGCTCCCGTGGTGTGGAGATATAAAAAAGATGTTAGTCAACAGCCACAGTTGAGAGTGAGATACTGCCGTTGCTCGCAGAGAGCTCTGGAATAGCTAGGAAACCAAAGCGCACATTCTGCGTCGGCTGAAGAGGCCTGTGCCAGCTGTGTATGTGGATATCGCGCGGTGCTAGTCGCCCCCAGCGTGCTGCTTGTGTTTCCCCTGTGCTATCGCTGCTGCAGTGCTGCCGCTGCAGCTGCTGGTGTTCTGGTGCTCTTCCTGCGTGGGTTTTCGACTGGGTACAACAGCAGGTTCATCTGCCACCACTGTTCCTACGGTACGGACGCGCAGCTCCTTATTGCTGGTTCATGCCATTGCGGTACCGCCAATGAGGCTCACGCTGAACAAAGCGCATACATCTTACGAAATTGCAGCTTGGTAGCATGACCGCGGCACCCACTACGAATAGCCAGCTTCTGTGTCCTCGGCGGCCTACCGCCTCTGCGGCTACTGCTGCCTGTGCCGTTATTCGTGCACAAACCGGTATGAAGGTCGTCGTGGCTGTCCTCCGTGTCTACTTAAGCACGACATTGAATTGTAAACCACTGGCTAGGAGGACGTTGTTTCCTCACACGCGCCGCACTCCTTGCATAAGCAATAAAGGGGGCACTTCAAGTGGAACAGTAGTGATAAACAAGCAACGCCCGCGGTGCCTCTGTTCTGTCGTGTTGTCTGCCTGACCGCGTTACTCATCCGCGTAAGCCACAAAACGAGCTTCAGACAGGCTCTGGTAGACACTACATGTCTTCACACTACCCACGAAGGAGGTGCTGACTCATTTCATCTGTAGGAGTTACTCTGTGTGAATCCCTGCCAGTCAGAGGATCGTGTAGTAACGTAACAAGGCGGGCGCTTGAAAGCTAATGTTTATGGAGATCACCTGTTCGCTAGAAAACGAATACGTTGGAGGGATCACAAGCGACACGATACGTCGGCGGGGTCGCAAGCGACCATGGCGAAAAGAAAATGGCACAGATGCAGCATTACCGTGGAGTGACTCTCTGTAGCCGTGGGATTTTCTCCTAACGTGTGGATCAGACTGTTCGGTGTGAAGACCTGCAGGCCCCCAACTCTTCGCTGCTGTAGCTGTCGTATCTGCCGCGGTGGTGTACAGTGCCGTGTCAGCGACAGTTTGTCCCTTCCACCGCGTTCCGTGTGGGACTAGTCTCCTTGTGCAGTTCATTACGAGAAGCTTACACATGCACAAGCGTGCGTATGCATTCTGCTTGTCACCACTCTAGCGGGTGTTGGGCTGGCATAAACTTCCTTCCACATGTTACCGTACGCGCACTTCCGTAGAAATATTCACCGCAGTATATCATTGTTTGTAGAAAGCTTGTAGCCACCATAACATAGTACGCGTATACCCACGCAATCGAGCGATTTCGTTCAGGCAGGGCCGCGCGGTCCCGGTCCCACGTGTGCGTGTGCAGGTAGGTGTAGCGGTGTGAGGTGAATCACCACGAGACCAGGTGATATGACAGGAGGCTGCCTGTCAAACAGGGAAAAGTGGAGGTGGCTGCAAAAAAAGGCTAGGCACGGCGACATCCGGTGAGTTGCTGTGGCCGCATATAAACGATATGAGGTGATATTACAAAGGAACGCAATTAACCGGAAGACAACGAAGATGATTAAGTGACGGGAGATAACGTTCATCTGGCTGCAAGTCTGCCTGCTTAAAGTAGCACTGCTCCGTGTTTGATATCGCTTGCACGTGGGCAACAGAGGCACACTTCAAGTGTATTCGCTGTATTCGCTGTCGCTTATTCCAGTTGTGTAGCTGCTGTGCCGGCTGCGGCTACTGTAGCGTGTCCGGGCGTGCGCTGTGCAAACTTATGCATGGTAATCTTCCGTCTACGGTGTACCGTGATGATACGGACAAGAAGGTCCCAGCTGTGGGTGGCAGGATTTTCTTACGGGTACCTATGACATAGCTGCCGAGACAGATCCCTGTACATGAGTGTGTAACTTGTAGGCAGAGTTTGTAAGCCGCTATGTGCAGCAGCGCTGCTAAATCCGTCCAGGTTCGTTCCCCTTTATCGGCGTCGTCGCGATACAAGAGAAATACGTGAATGCTTCTTGCAGACCCTACTGTCCACATTCAGACACTGCAGAAGCCGTCTTCCCATTCAAGAATGATAGGTCGCTTGCTGTGGAAACCAGTGTTTACACACGTTCCTGCTAGTCTCCGCAATCTTGGTCAAAATGAAAGCATGACCGCAGTAGAATGATCCCGGCAAAAGTTCTAGATTGTTGAGTTGAAAGGGGGGTTGGGCATGGGAAAATTTCCGGCCCCATGTGCAGCGGCCATACACCTAAGCATCGTAAGCGTGGTACGCTTTCGCACGACGACAATCCCTCACTATTATGTAGAATCTCTTTCTACAATGTGCAAGGTTTGAAAGTGCGTATCCAGTAACGCATACAATAGAATGTTATCATATCTGACACTGCTGGATGTGTTTCCTTGCTACTCCCACAAGCGGACCTTATCATCCTCATAAAGTTCTTTTGTAGAAGACAAAAAATATGGCAAAGGAGTAGGTACCTCACCCCGCCAGGCTCGGCCGGCTGCTGGCGGCAGACGGTCACAATCAACTGGATTATTCGGGGGGAGGCCGTCGTACACAGCTGTCCGCTGCGCAACCAGCAGTCAATCTGCTACATGAGACAATGTTCTGGCCCTGTTAACGAACTCTACACGTCTAGCCCCTTAGCGCGTTCTTCTTCACTATTGCGCTTCTCAGCGGATGGCCTGAGTCACAAAACGGAACTGACAAACGCTTCTACCTCGACTGCCATTCACCCCGTTTGCGAACGTCCACGGTGCAGCTGCTTAGCACGTTTTTCTACATCATTCCTCTCTTCAGCAACTGTACTGTCTCCCAAAACGGACTTGGCAGTTCGCTTCTGCGTTGAATGTCTTTCGTTTGGCAAAGTAGCGGATATGCTTGGGGGAAGAAAATAACGGAGCAACAATCTATCTGTAGGTCAGTTTTGTTCTGAGAAGTGGTAACACGTTTGTCCCCTGCACACGACGATGGAATGCTGGAAGACGAATTGCGGGTTCGCACTAAAAACTACTACTCTTTCGCTCTGCAGCCTCATGCACCACAACAAATTTTCATGTTGACGAACAGTATTCGACCTCTGTAGTTTAGGCATTATCGTTCGGTGAATACGGACCGTCGTGCCCTGCTTCACTGACCCTCACGGGCTTCAAATTGCAAATCACATCTCCTTTCCAGAATTAGATAGCACTGCGTAGACTTGACGACAGCCGTGCTTCAAAGCTAAAACTGATGGCTCTCTGAGCCATTCGGAGGGCGGCCACCCAGCTGTCACGGAGAGTTTCTGCCGCTCGTAGGCGCCTGCTCTCTTTGCAGTCGGCAGAGGGTGCCTTCCTGCCGCCGGCGCAATAGGTCTGGGATACCAAATGCAAGAAAACGGACCTGTGCGCACCACGCACGCATACACACATTTCAGGGATGTTCCACGTTACTCCTGGTGTTGGACAGAGGTGTTATCACAGCAGACAAAACAGCATTGTTTCTTGCCTCTCCAGAGTCTCGAAAGTTTCTACACACATGTAAAAGAGATTGATCCACCTGACCACCACGCAACGGATACAGCCGCCAGGTATGAGGTGCTGTCACAAAGTTCCGAGGTGCATTCGCGTAACATAATCCCGAGCGCTACGGTGCGTGGTCCTGTTACGAAGACCCTATGGCTCTTGCGAACCCTGTGTGGGGTGCTGTTACGAAGACCCCACGTGCATTCGCCTGCAGGAGTTACAAGATTCATCTCTCCAAGCTTTTTGTGGGCCATGCAGTGTGAGCGTGTCGATGTACCGGCGCAATTCTTGGTTGCTTCACTGCAGCATCCGCCAGGACAGTGAGAAAATCCGCAGGTGAACACTTTGGCGGATGGATGCTATAGGAATTTGGAGGTAGTACACGAAAGGAAACCCTTGCACCAACGGCGAGAGTTGCTCGCCAAAGTGTCCACGTCAGGTTGCCTAAGACAAAGTGGCCACGTCATGTTACATAAGACAAACACTTGGCCGTTATACCGTTCTACACTGTAGCCTACTTACTCTCGGAGATTTGCCTATGTTTCCAGCACTCACCACACGCTCTACCTTTCTTTTGATGCGCCAGAGTCAGAAAGTCTGTGCACCAATCACGCGCGTACATAGTCCTCAGTGCAAATCCAAAGCATTCTTTAGGAGTGCA
>KL647289.1:6646394-6688942 GCA_000727475.1 Sarcocystis neurona | reverse complement strand
AAAGTCTTGAGAGCTCATGACAGTTTAACCCATTCTTAAGGCCTCTGGTCCTGTTGCTGGCACCGTCTGCAGCCGGCCGCGTGTTTGGTGCGACCTTTTTCCGACGGCGTCGCGAACATCGCTACGGCCGCACAGTAGCGCGGCCCTGGTCCGTCCTCTGACGCACTCGTTTGAATGTTGCCCTTGAATTTCGAAGGTGCAGTAGGCGAGTAGTGACACTGAAGCCTTTGTTGGGCTTTGGTGGTATGCGGTCACTTGCGAAATTTGGAAGGAACGCGGCTCACATCTGGCTGCGCCACCACCATGTATCCCTGCAGAAATGGGATCTTTTTCTCGTTTCACGTCTCTCAGCTGTAAGGTCTGTCTACTTTTCTGCATAGCGCACGTGCCACACGAAAGTTTAGCTGCAGAACGCTTTTCGAAGACTCTTCAGGATGGCGTTGGTGAGGCGGCAGGTACGTCAGAGGATTCCATTGAGGCTACTACGCCCTTCAAAGAAGTGGAGGTTCTGCAAATTGAGACCGTGCGTGACAGAGGACTGGACTTAGAACCGGCGACGAAGCTTCCTTCATGTGGAGAGCTCCGCAGCTGCACAAGAAAGCTGCATCGCGACACAATTCCTCCGGATGTGCGTTTGGATGCTCTTCATCCTCAGGCGTCTCCGCCCTCAGCAGAGTCGGCTCGAGTTTCCTCTTCACGCTGGAGGCGGGGTCTCAGCTCAATAGGGCGGTTCTGGTCTCGACTAAAAGTGAATCTAACCCGAACGAACGCGGCTATCAGGTCGAATCGTATTGTCCTTGTCGCGTGCTACTTATTTTATGCTATTCTGGCGACAGCGTGTCTCTTCGGTTGGTCCTCAACGAGTCGAATCGTCGCGCTGCAGGGGGGGTTTTCTGACGCATGTAGGAATCAGTCGGCACTCACTGCAAGCTCCGAAAATGCTGCGGACGCACCCCTGAGCCTAATAAACGATGGCTACATCTGCACAGAACAGAAGGAGCAGGTCGAACAATTCTACAGAGAAGTTCGCCTGGTTAGCGGTTTGATGGCGGGTGTCGCAGGACTGCTGTATAATGCGCTCGGTCCACGGGTGACAGCTGTAGCGGGCCAGGTTCTCAATATTGTGAGCTGGTCCTTACTGGCTGTCAGCACCTCGTCGTTCCGCTTGCATCCTTACGCTCTGGTGCTCATGGGGAGCGCAGTGGCCTTTAGTGTTTTCCCATTTGTCTCACTGCGGGGTCTTTTCCCTGAAAGACCACACTTCATTTTGACGGTGCTGGGTACCGCCGTATCCTACAGCGGTGTGACCCCCAGGATCATGACTCTATTACAACAGAAATCTCGTCTGAGCCAGAGAGCCATCATTACTGGATATATACTCATCGGCTTAGTACCTTCTTTGTGCATTGCTCTTTTCCTAATGCCTGGGAGTAGCCCTCCGCAGCACAGGGAGGGTCAACCGTGGAGTCCGGAGGCACTCGAGATAGCTGCAGGTTATGAAATGAATGATCCAGTGGACCCTTCTTTCGAAAGTCTTGCCCAGGGATTGCAGGGCACCGCCCAACACGACAGAGCATTCGTTCCGCCTGAAGTCGCTGAAGAGCATCTAACACTCCAGAGGAGAAGGGCGCGGGACAGGTCAACCTCCACCAGTTCGTCCAGGTCACTTAGGGGCCGTCTGCAATTTTCACTATATCGGGTCGTGTCGCAGATTTGGTCAGTGCATTTTGCACTTATCACGTGGTACCTGCTAACTGGATACGTGGCTGCCGAGTTTTTCGACGATGTTAGTGTCGAAGGGACAGGATGTCAGGCGCCTACCTGGAATCTGACCGAGCATCTGGCTGCTTTTTTTTGGTGCGTTCTGCAGGGAAATGCGGTAACAAGCGTGGCCATTGTACGGACAATGGTGTGTGTTTCCGTTTTTGGCTGGCTCATGCACTTCATACCGCTTGTAGCGAGTGGACCGGAAGCTGAATCTGCTGCAAGAGATTTTTATCTTTTGTTCCGACCCTTCTTCAGATGGCATTCATTTACCGCCATCGAAAGAGCATTCGGAACTTCTGCCTCCGCCTCTCTGGCCGGTTTTGCCACAATGGTGAGCGAGGTATTGCATTACGTTATACGGATGGTGGCCGACGAATTTGTGAGAACGTCGAGCCAAAGGGTTATCCTTCGGGTTGTTTTCGTTATTTTGCACAGCCTGCAATTTCTCTGTCTCTACTTGCTTAACCGCTACGGCAGGAGGAGATCCGTGGAAGATGCAGCCGCAGAATATACTCTGGCTACGCTTACCGATCGACCTGACTTCAGTTCCGACGCAGGCACAGGAAAGGAGTAGAGCAATTGTAGAACTCTCAAGAAGTCCTTCCACAGGCAAGCGAGCATTTACGGGCAGGCCTGCACTCCGTCTGGATCGGTGGATCCTGCAGTAGTAATCATATGATGTGTACGAAGCGACCATGTCAAGCGACCTTGGTAATTTTCTGGCATATACCCGAGCGCCAAAAGGGTTACCTGCCTTGCTTTGTCGTTTTGAACCGTGTAGAGGTTTTCAGCTTTGAAAAGACACACATACGATAGTCTAAGTTGGCCGTAGTCGACTGTTGCCAAGCCACGGCTTCAAACTTCCTGATGCGGATCCCTGATCGGACAAATTCCCCATGCCTCATCACAACGTGTAGAGTGAATTTGCAGATGGTGTTGGATCCGCACTGAATGCAGGAAGGCTGGCAGTGAAATCTTATTTTAACCTGTCTCCGCATTCTCCGCAGCGGGTTCAATCAGGTTATTTTCGTCCGCTTAATTGCGAGTATTTCCAGCATGTGAAAGTCTAACAGCTGGCAAGTCAAGGAGAGTTTATCGGCATGGTTCACCTCCATCGACCGTGGTGTCACTATCGGACAGCGCAGCGTCAATTAGGACGCCACCAGTTTTTCGCTCTCTTCCTCGGGTACTCCTCAAGCGTCATCTCGTGTGTCTTCCTGAAGGTCTTCGATTTAAACAAAAGCGAAGCAGAACTATCCACCGTTGCCATATATCACACAGTAGTGGTGATGTTTCGTTTATAAAGCCTATTCCAGTGTGATACAGCAGTTACCATGTTAAAACTTCAGGGAGAAGAGCCATTCTTTTGCTTGCTCGGTCAGCACTTTTCAGTAGAACGAAGTATTGCGTTTTGTGGTGTTCGCTGAAGTTTAACAAAGAAACTGGGAAACAAATCGTTGATCTTATCAGCATCTGACTTCTTCCGGAAAAACTGTCTGAAACGTGCAACGGCTTTTTGGCTGGCGTCCTAGAATACGTGCGTTGCTGTATCTGTAGTAACACCAGTCTTTAAAGCACTCGTGACACCACGGCTTTCAGGCGGGGTTGCTGAATCTGGGACAGCACAGCTTGTTTACAGGTCAGGACTTTCCAAGCCAAACGTGAGACGTTTGCATTCCCGCATTGAAAATTTGCACTTCTTGCGAGACTGGGGACGCCTGACGATCTCCGGACAGATAATCTGAGGGACACGACCGAGCTTACAGGGGACGTTCGGTAGGAGGGAATTTTGTGTAGGTAATAGTTTCTGAGGCGTGTGTTGCGCCACTTGCAGAACAGGGTACTCCCTTCACACGCGCGCTCGCGCGCATTTGATAACATCGACTGCCGTGCAAACATACGTTTATACGTCTCCGAGTGTACACACGAATGCGTGTGTGTCCAGTAAATTTGTTCGTGCTACCAAGTATACGTAGGTACACCTTTATGTACTGCGGTGGGTACACATAGAAGTGCTTGCGTATACGCGTATGCCTATAGGGTGTACACGTACCTAGGGATGTGCTTGAATGAGTGAATGCACACGTGGACAAATTTGTATACATTTGTGTACATATATGCATATAACGTACATATACAGCGCATACACCTGTGCATTAAAGGGATCCTCGATCCAGACAACAAGCGATATCGTGCTCGTGAGTTTGCTGCCGATGGTCCTTGCATACCTGGTTCCCGTCAACAAATGACTACAATGTGTTTTTATTATCCGCTACCTCTCAACGTCAAACAACTCCTTGTAGAGAAAGAACAATGGGAGGAGGCTTTCTGCTACAGAAGCAGATAAGGACGGGGGAGAATTGTACGTACACTCTTATGAGCGTTGAAAGTTGCTGAAGGTGCCGTATACAAGAGAGTACGCGATTTGACCCTCTACAGACATACACACACATGTGTATATGCAGTATGGTGAGAGTAACAGACCGCGTGCTTGTACAACTGCAGCACCGGTTCTTTAACAACTTTAACAACCGTCTTCGCTTGTTGAGCTGCGGTCAATACAGCACGGCCACCGTTCTACATTTGCGGGCTCTCGACGTTAAGCCCTTTCACACGAGGAAACAATTACGATGGGGTTTTTTTGCTAGATGTGTTTACTTACGCACTGAAGTTTCTTGTGGAAGGTGACTGTTTCAGTAGACACGTGTGCAGGAAGTGCGGATTTTAACTCGTCTCTTGCCGTCCGTGTGGGGTAGGTGTAGCTCTGCAGGTGGGTGGAACTGTACTCTGTGCCTGCGGTAGCGCGCTCAGTACCGCGTCCCAAGGCAAACAGTAGAAGAACGGTTTCCGTCTTTGTTCCTGAATTAGCGTCTAACGAGGCTTCTTGAGGGGGTGTGTGAACGCTCGATGAAGAAGG
The DNA here is from genome assembly GCA_000727475.1 of Sarcocystis neurona. Taxonomy (NCBI): domain Eukaryota; phylum Apicomplexa; class Conoidasida; order Eucoccidiorida; family Sarcocystidae; genus Sarcocystis; species Sarcocystis neurona. Next base: position 6,684,258 of record KL647289.1, on the reverse strand, counting down.
GGTACATCTGCCAACAAGTGCCGCTGTGTGCTCGGCAGCCGATCACTGAACACCCCAGAACTCTATTTTCAAACTTTGACTTTACAGTCTGCCTTTGCGCGTCACATGTTTCCCGTGATTCAGCGCCAAATGTAACCGCTGCATGCATCCCCATTGTGAAGCCGTAGGCAGTGCGCCTGTGAGATTCTGCAACACATCCGACTCCACCACATACACGTCAGTATACCGTACAAGGGTGGCATTCTGTCACATCGTATTTGGGGGAATGCCCTGCAGTACCCCGTGTCTACATGTCTCGTGGGTGAAAATCCTTGTTTTTCAACCTCATGATGTGTCCGGGCAACGTACGAAGCCGGTGCGGATGCTAGACTTGATGCTGCGGAGTAAGCTTACTGCTGCACGTAGCGCTGAACACATGGTCCCAAGCAAATGGCGAGCAAAAGCATGTGGCTAATACTTCCAAAGCCATTCCGCAACGCCAGCTGCAGCTGCACGTGAGATGCTTGACTGGGTGGCACCCTGAAATAGTGTGTTTGAAGATTGAAGACAATGCTCCTTCGGTTTTCGAAGAGGACGGAAAAAGGCTCGACATCTTTCAGAGTTGCTGAAATTGTGACATTCTGCCGTTCACGATACCCTATTTACGAGATCAGCTTCCTTACGTCAACGACGGGATGTGAAGCCAACCCGTTCGCATCTTGACAAAGGAAGGCGCAGTCATTTGGAAAGAAGAGGGAAGTGCGTCTTTTGAAGCGAGCGTGCTCCCTTTGCAGCGAGACCCGGCGTTCAAACTGAACGTAGAAACCGCATTGGAAACTTCGACAACTATGTGCAGAGACACGCAACATAATAGGGCACGAAACAGTCGAACGTTGCTACGCTTGCACGGGAACTTGTACGTGAGAGCTGTGTCAAAAGTATGAAGCAACTATGCTGTAAAGAAAGAAGTCATACGGCGTCAGAGGCCTCTCAAGAAAACGAGGCGTGTGAGGCTACGAAGGCGTGGCCGGTGACAGAGCTACGCGCTTCATGACGAGTGCGTGCAAGGGCGGCGGAGCATTGAGCAGATTTGTACAGGAATGAACTTGCCAACTCGACATATCACGTCATCCACCTTCCGCTGCATTTGAGCTCTCGCCGTGCACGCCACATGCGCCATAACATCTAACACTGCAGCTGTTACAACGATACATTTGAGGTGGCGCAGGAGGTTTAGGCAGGTACACGTTCTGTAGATATGAAGGGTGGACTCCGCCCGTTTTGCCCGTGGAGCAGTTGCATGTGGCTGATGCAGATACCTGAAGCTAAATGCGTTTACATTAAAGGGCGGCCTGTTTACAACTACAAACATAGTAACTCGCATAGCTGGCGGAAATAGTGCGTACGAAGAAGACGAGCTCGCGTAGTGACTGGAAGGTTTCGATTCTTGTCGCTGCTAGTATTTTTGCTTCTCGCTGGTTACCTGTGCTTCGCGTGACCCAAAAATCTTCAACGCACCTACTCAAGGTCTTTCACCATTAATAAGCAACTGGACAAAGCTGCAGCAGTGAAGACACACCTGTGGTTGCAGGGGTACGAAGACAGGACGTTTCAAGATATGAACACAGCGTTGAGGGTCAGCCGTTACGACTGTCTCGAAGCAGCTCGCGAAACCAAAGGGTGGCCTGCTTTTGAGAACGGACCCTTGAGCTTCTCGACGTGCGTCAGTCGCATCTGACACAGCTCCACAAAGAAGGATCGGGTCCTCTCTCTCCATCCAGTATCGCGGGGATGTGTTTTCCACCCACTCGCGTGGTGTGTTCGCTGCTTTCGCTTCTTCACCTCCCTCAGGTGTTTTTGGCTGAATACGGTCGTCTGCACCTCCAACGCAACACACACTTCAAGAATAACACTAGAGCACACCTATCCTCTAGAAGATGAGATACATAAGTACTATCCACGTTCACAGAAGACGACACGAGGGCAACAGCTGTGGGCATCACAAAACGCACATCCAGTGTCGAAAGCGAACGGGCGAGAGTACAGTAACCCACGCCGTGTGCTTTGAGAGATATCCAGAAAGCGCGCAACTGAGTCTATTGCCTTTCAGGGAATGAGTAAGCACACCATTCTCGCGAGGTAGGGAGTACTTTTTTGCGTCCGGAAAAATGTGCTACGAATGACATTCGATGTGTGCCTAACTTTTCCTGGTTTTTACCTGAGCCCGACGCTTCCGCACCTTCCGGTGCAACGCTCTCTTGTCGGGAATCTGGCTGCTGTGTGTGCTGCACCTCCGTCTGCGGCTTCCAGCAAGCCAACTCGTTTGAAAGAGGAGAGGCGTCACTTCCGAAAGAGGACAGAAGGAGAGACGCAGCCGTCGTCAAAGTACCAATACCAGCTGCTGCATCCGGAGTGAGCCCACTGCCGTCAGGATTTGCCTGACCCGGTGCGATGCACCGACGTCCCGACAGCATATCGAAGCCCCGTCCGTTCTGTTGCCGCTGCTGCTGGCGCAGCGTTTGCCCTTTGCAGGCGCTTGCGTCCCTGACGTTGGTGTGCTTGCTCTGCCGTACGCTCGTACTACCGTTTCCTGTCAGGTTCATCACACGACACGACACACCGGTACTTACGAATGCGCTAAGGAAGTTAGGTGTGGGAGATCGTTCTACTCACAGACGCGAAACCATGGCTTTCAAGAAGCACAGACATATCTGCACATAATCTTTTTGATCAGTCTTTCATTAACAGACAGACGAGGGCGAAACTGGGGCAGCAGCGCGCCCTCGAATGTCGTATCTTTGAACATTCGTTTCTTTCTGCTGCTTATTCCGCCAGCTTGCTGCTCCGCACCCTCCTGCAGATGAGCTGTAGTAAGTCACCGTTAAGTTTACCATGAACATTGCGGACGCTTGGCACCTGTACGGGGGCACAGTTGCTGCCTGACGTCTCGCAGTTGTTCACGTTGGTGCTGCTGGTAGGTTGGATGCATTCAGTCGGTGTGGTTCGTACCAGAACTGCTCCCTTCCAGTGAGAGGTTTTCTTCGTCAAGACTGTTGCGTATTTCAGGATTCTCGCTTTTGTCAAGGCTCTCGTTTTTGCCAAAGACGTTGCTGTCGCTGTGTGCTGCCGAACTCGGCAAAGTGGACACGGGATCGTCAGAGAGAGGAGAGCTGAGCTTGATTGTTGTGTCAGTTTCTTTTTGGAAATGTCCACAGTCTCCTCCTGCCGAAGTGTTAGACTTCCTGTTTTTCCCGCTCCTCGTCCTTCCCTGCGAACGTGTTCTTCCTTGCCGATTCATGGTGTTTTCCTCCGCAGAACGCACAGAAGGCCGCTGGTATTACCCGAAGCACAGAGGACGTTCGGCTGCGCTTCTGGCAAGGTGAAAATCCAGAGGTGCTTGTTGGAGTAAATCACATATCCTCGCAAAGAAGAGGGGGGGCTGGCACGAGCACACAACGGAGACGGAGTTCAGATGCAGAGTTAGTGGTGTGATTCCTTCGATTGTGGGCTGCAAGCGGGATTACGTGTATCAAGCAAATAAAGGAATGATAGAGTGACAGTGGATGGACGAAAATCTGGAATGGAGAGACTCTAGCTGTGGCGGCTTATCGGTACACCGGGTGTAACTGCGATGCATCCTGGACGTGGTTGTGTAGGTGATGATGAAGCAGGGGCTATAGAAAGTTGGTGTCGATGGTGACGACAGAACATACACGCGACGGTGTATACAGGAAATCTACCAACGACGGCAGTGCCAGCGTGAGAGCACGCAGCCACACTCCTGGTAGTAGCCAGCTTTCTGAGGAGTGACCGTACGAGTATCCGACAGGAGGTGCTTACACCAGGGCCTATTTGGATGATCAACCAAGCATGTTTTGTGCTAAGAACGTGCGGCAGCGTGACTTTTCAGCCGGAATTTGATTTGGATGGCTTCAGGGGACGAAGCCAAGCGGGCAAAAGGGGTGGTTTTCTTGACTAATCTTCCTCCCACCGTAAGCGTGAAGAAGCTTCGTAGCACGCTGCGCAAATAACAAACTGTCTGCCCGAGCAGATCTGGATCGCCTACTCGTGCCGCCGATTGGGCGGCATGGAATACGGAGAACCAACCTCCAAGGTGACGCACGGACTCAGCCAGTGACGGTCTGAGCCGTGGTCGGACGGAGCAAAAAGGCTAGGGAACAGAAGGGAGGGAGACGCTCAAAACTGATACATGGAAAGAAGTGCTGCCTTAGTGGATCTGCGGCGAAGCAGAAGGCAGTGTGCACAGGAAGCCTGCGAAGTTTGCGTAAAACTCCACGTCGATCCGAACGCAGTAGGCGTACATCATTTTAAGTCCTCCGTAGCAAGTGCAGACGACACTGCACATCGCCGTATCAGCACTTGAAGAAGACATCATTACGATACATTCCGATAGCAGAGCAGCACACTAGCTACAGGACTCACGTCCTGAATGTGTACGTGGCTACACATTCAGGAAGATAGTGGCTCGCCGGGACGATACGGGCTGCAGCAGCGGTCGCGTGTGGCAGCAGCAACAGTAGCACCTTTCACTGCGCACGATCAGCAGCAGCACCAGCAGCACCAGCAACAGCAGTGCGGGCGTGCGGCTGCAGGGAGCGTCAACAGGAACATCAACAGCAGCGAGCAACGACAACACCACACACGCAGCATTGACAGGAGGGACTACGTAGGAGGCAAAGGCAAGAGAAGGTGCAAGAAGGCACACAGACCAACAGCAGCGAAGGCAGAGCGGCGCCGTTGCTGCAAATTTTCCCAACAGCGGCAGGGACCGGCAGCACGCGTTACCGCAGTACGACGGCGAAGATCAGCCTAAGAATCGCTAACGACAAGCGAGCAGTACGGCAGAGCAGGAGATGAGGGAGCAGCAGGTGAAAGTGTAGCAGCAGAACAAGAACAGCTGCTTCGAAGATGGGACGGGACGACAGCATGTCGTGGGTACGCGGGCACGGGCCAAAAGTGAGACGGCGACAACGGCAAGGGCGGCACAGCACAGCGGCACTGCGCGGCCGCCAGCGACCACGGGGAGACTGTCAGGTCCCCTCTACACGAGACATCATCGCTGTACTCTGCTCGAGGCAGCAGTACTCTCGTCGCCGGTTTCTCCATGCTACTGAAACACAGCAGCTCTCACAGCCTCAACACACCGACGTCACCAACAACCTACCGGGTGTCGCCTCCTTCACGAGTGCTCCAAACGCGGCTAGCTTTCTAGACTCCCTCCAGACGCAAGGCGTTGGTCCCCTATCATATCTGTCAGTCTTTCGCCAATGGGCAACACCCAAATAAATAGCAACCACGAGCCAGACTGGTACATCGACTTGTTCAAAAGAGTCCGGTTCTTGTCTTGCTGTGACCTTAATGGATACCTGATGCCCTCACAAGGTAGCACGTCGCTGGAGAAGCCGTTGATTTATCGGCATCAGTTGACAGAAATAGACAAGCTGAACAATTGTGCACGCAGATGATGTGTCCGCGGCAGATTCGCCTGCGCACCTCCGTTAAGACCGCTGCTGCCCGTTGCACGGCGCACACAAACTCCCCAGCACTGAGCCAGCAGACATGAATATTTCCCTGCTCCGCATGCAACAAAGCGCGAACACGAAAACAATTGTTCTATGTATTCACACGACAATACTGCTCGACCGGACAGGATATGCATCCTGCACGTAGAGAGTCGAAGTCACGATTCTTTTCTCGCCGTCAAATACTGTTGCCGGTTTGAGGTGAGGCGCCCCTGGATCACGTATACAAAACGTGAGTTCGAGCACACGTCCCCGTCTGGGAAAGATGCGGAGAACTGGAGAGATAGATACATGTAAAATCTTGTCTCTAAGGAACTAAGTTGAAATGATTTCAAATCTTTAAACGACAGCGACCAATCTCATGTGTCACTGGCACGCCGTCCTTCCGCTTTTCGAGCGTTTATGCATAAAGAATGCGACTCGGTTGAGATGTGGTGTTCGCCAGCTTGTTACGGCAGGGGCACCGATATTCCAGGCTTTCCCCATCCGTATCCTTGAATCATAAGGGGTATTGTGGCAGGTTTGTGCCTCAGCAGGTGCATTCGGTTAACAACAAACCCTACATAAATCCGCTGAGAGAGTCACCTTCAACGACCTTATTTGGAAGGAAGCAGTGAGTTTTCTGTGCGTTCGTGTATATTCCCTTGTGCATCTAAGAACACACGTAGCCGTCAGCATTCCCCGAAGCCTCGCCAAACAACATCACCTCGGAGTACGTACACCCTTCGCGGTGTAGCAATTAATTGCAGTACCGTGTAGGAGGCAACAGGTACAGTAAATCTTTGTCACAAGAAAGAATACCGCGTTGCCTATCTGGAGCCAGCGATTTCATGTATTAGGCATCCAATGTTGTATGCCTTCCACGCACAGTAGATGTGCTCTTCGAAAGGCACAGGTTTGAGACCACCAGGGGGCTGTACTTTTCCTCAAGCCTGTAGAAACAACCGTTAACAATTTCAACTACGTCGATGTCCAAATACTGGAGTACAACTAAATGTCAATGCGCGCATCGATAAAAAGTAAGACTGTTGCGCTGGAAAGCAATGCGGAGTCAATTCGATACGTATGAGTATCTTCAGTCCTACACTGGGGGAGTTCGGAACGGACAGAATCTTCAAATGTGGAATTGAACACTGTATGTGTGTGGTCCCTGCAGCTACCTGAAGACGCGTTTGTGGCTACGCGAAGCGCTTTCGACCACAGATCCGCAGATGTGGCGAGCTGGACTTCGGCGCAGTTGAAGGAGGGTCGACGTTTCACGGTGCATGCTCACACCGAAATAAACGTAGCCACTCCCGAATGCCTCTGAGGATTTGATGCTTTACGCGTGCAGCCTAAAGTATATCATGCTCTATCGACAACTTGCGCTCTCCTGTGCTGTGGCTGCTCTGCGAAAGCAGCAGGCTGCACACCACCCGCGAGAGATTCCTTCTCCGCTTGCGCGCTGGTGTATGGGTCTCCTCTGCATCTTCTGCCAGTGCAAGTCCATCACACAAGCTCGCACGCGTGTTCCTTCGCCCACAGAAGGGATAAGTGTGGAAGCAACTTGTCGCAAACAGCGTACCGAATACAGGCGCAGGGCCGAAGAGGTTTTACACACGAATTCGTCTGCTCTTTATTTCCTTGCTGCCTGCCCCACCTCGCACTGGCTTCTGTATACAAGTGGAAACGCTTAATCGTGAGTGTCGTCTTCTACGGCAAAAATATGCCCGGTGAAGCTACGCCCAACTGCACTGCTTGCTTTCACCAGTAAGCACGGCTGGGAGCGCTTGAAACCTTTTATTGCATCCGCACATGCAAGTACAAGACCGGCGCAGACATGTTGCCTCAGTCGCCTGCAAATGAGGATACGTATATATGCATGTACACACACGCACATACACATACACACGCCTGTATATATACATATATATATCTATATATATATATATATATGGACACTTTCGGTGTTCTTGCCTCCGTCTAATATGTACATGACGTTACGCGCATCCACCGTCTCGTAGGGCACCGTGGCAGCACTCGCGACTTTTGTACGTGCTGCAGTCATAATTTTAATTTTCGGGTGCGATCTGAAACTCCACCATGCACATCAAGTCTCTCTTCGAAATACGTGAATATGCTTGCACGGGTCGCAAGTGGACGCGGTGTTGCTTCCACAATTGCCTCCCCCGTTCTCCGCAGATACACTCGCAGCTCGCCGCAAAATTTGCTGCCGCCGCCCTAAGGCGGGCGCTCAGCTGTGTGTGTTTCTCTCCGCATGGTGGTCTTTGTTGTATGGTCTTCATTCGCGGCGCTCGCCCGGCGACTGCAACCACACGCGGACCAGCAGAAAAGCATGCCTTGCTTTCATGGAAACACACAACAGCACCACCTTTGGCGCTGCCACTTAGGCTTTTTAGTTCTGTAATCTCTGCAGCTCTTGTCTTAGTTGTTCCACACTGTACTTGTGCACGTCGCTTCCCGGCCCCGTGGTCTCTTCAATCCCTTCATCCTGGGCTCCTACTTCAGACTTGACAAACTCTCCTGAGTCATCTGCGTTGCCAGCTGTACCACCAGTACGGCTATTCCTACTCCTGTAGGACCTGCTGCCGCTGGACTTCTGGCCGTCTCCACTCCTGTCACCGGTGTTGCTGCTGTCGCTGCTATTATTACGGGGGGCGCTGCCATCATTGCTGCGCGAAATCGTCGCGGTGCGGCTGCTGATGCTGTCGTTGTTGCTACTGCTGTCGCTGCTGCTGCCGCAGGATTTTACATCGCTGGTAACGGTGTGTCCAAGAGGAAGAGGTTCGCCTTCTTCTCCTTCTGCTAGGACGCACACTGCACTAAAAGTCTCTTCTGAGTACTTCTCGGCGTTGCTGTCTGGAGGCGCGGTTGCGGTAAAATGGAGAAACTCGTGTGCAGAGAGCCCTTTTTCTTTGACTCTCTTCTGCGCGCCTCACAAAAAGAAAAAGAAACAACGCCTGTAAAGGGCCACGAAAGACAAACACGCACGTAGACCTGCATTCAGAAACACAACAACGCGCCTGCGGACGAAGACGCATAAACGTAGCTAAAGAGAGCTGCAATTTTTTATCAGTATTTAACGGGTAGCACCCATCTTCATTAACGATATCACAGCGATCACGCACGCATGTGCACGTGCGAGCTTAAGAAGCCTACGTTCTCACTTCCCCGCGGGCGTGTGTATCTACAGATCTACTCACATATATACATATATTTATGCCTCTACGATTTGTCGAGCCACGAAAACTTCGCTGAGGCTTTCAGATTGCATGAAGCCACGAGGCCGAGAACGTGCATGGTTGTACGTTGCCACGTATCACACACACACACACATATCTGTGAAGCGTTCACTGTCGCATGCAAGGAGCATGGCAGCCGAATACGTGTTTGAACACTGCTTCCTCCATGCGCTAAGTGACTAGCCTTCGAGCCCCGAGTGTAGGTGAAACGCTCGCAACTACAAAGACAACCCCGCTGCGGAACGACTTAGAGACAATAAAAGCTGCGCTGCGCACGCTGGTGCCCATCTTCAACCGAACGCAGACCCGGCAAAAAGTACCTCTACTATTGAAATGAAGGATGTGAATGCAGCAGCAACCTCGACACATCTACAGAACGCGCCGCTTCCGAGGAAGATTCTGCATTCCCTGATGCCCATTACTATACGACAGTCTCTACACGTCCCGGATTATCTACCATGCAGACACACGTATATACATATATATATATAGCCTTACATCTTCGCAGGCATAACCCCGCACACGTTCACATGCACATATTCCCACGAATGGTGGTATCAAACATATTTTAGACGTTCGTGTGCCCGTACACCGACTCTGCTGGTAATACTCCGACGTGGGCCTGCGTGGCGAGCTCCAGGACGACAAACACGCCCTACTGGCACCCTCTCTCTATACATGTATGTGTGCTTTCTCTCCTCCGGTACACGCATACACCCGAGCCTTGCCATCTCTTTCGCTTTGGATTAAGACCAGGTGATACACTCTCTCGACGACGCACGACGATCTGAGACCACCACAGGAAACGCAGATGCCTAGCTCTGTGAGCGCCTCTCCTCGCTCATGCAAGCCATGTATACGCGCGTGAGGGCAGCGCTGGCGAGTGCACGCCGGAAGGCGCATGCATCTGCGCGTACTGTCGCCCGTATTCACGCCGCACCTCCATACAGTTCCAGTCCTCAGGGCACTCCCGTTTCTCTGTATGTATTTTTTCAGGCACATGGCTGTATATAAACCCCGCCACAACTTCCCGACGCCTTTGCACGCGCGGGCGTGTGTCGTTGCTGCGGCGCCCGCGAAGAAGGCCCCAGGTGCGAGCCGCTGGAGTCACCTACCTCTGTACGTGCTTAGGATCCTACGCTGCTGACGCACGGTCGTGCAACTAAGGCACGCCGAGTTCCACACACGTACACGCACAGGAAACGCACATGCACACCCACACACGTCTAGACACGCGAATTCCGCTTGACGGACGCACAGGCTTCTCCCCTATGTCTCTCTGTCCCTACGAATGTCTATTTGTCTCTTGGTGTTTCTCTCTCATACATACATTTTCACCGGGTGTATGTCGACGGCCCCAAGCGCGCTCTCGGTAATCCCGCACAGACATTTCTCGCGCACACGAGGCTGTCTAGAAATTCGCACACATATATCCCGGGTGTGTGTGGAGTTTCCCGTCAAAGCTTACTCAGCAGTTAATCAAGGTGGATACCTCGTGCGGACACATGTGTTAAGATGGAGAAAGAGAGAATGTCTGTTGCCGATACACCTGTATACACGAGGCTACGCGCATGTGACGTGCATGTACGTGTTTTGAGGACACGCTGTTCTCAATGTGAGCGCATCCCCTGCGCAGCCTCCTGTAGTGGACAGAGACACACACGAACATGTCGCGCGCAGAGACACTCGTGCCGCGAAGTTCTACCTATGCTGCCCCACGTTGTATGCTGACGCTCGTGGTCATCTGCACATCTTATACAAGTGTCACAGCTACATCTACGTAGGTGTAGCGTTCGACCCCGTGTCCATATTCAAATACCGACACACGACGACTTCTGAGTATATCTACATTGTGTGTATGCGTATGCGCGGGTGCAGTCTGAATAAGAGTCACTCGAATGAGTGCTTTCCTTCTCTCGCACGTGTAGATGCCTTTGCTCATACAAACTGATGCATATGCATATACAGGTGCATAAACAACTATCTGCCCGGACAGGAACACCTGCTGCTTCCGTGTACAAGCTCAGAGTGGCCGAGTGGGTTCTGCTGGAGAAGGACCTGTTGGAGCTGGCACCAGGGATCGGCGCAGAAGGGACTAGGCTGCAGGACGAGGGCGTAGAAGAAATTTTGAAGCGAGTTGAAGCAGAGTAGCGGCGAGACCTCTCCGAAGTGCAGCAGATACTTCAGTGCGTTCTGCACCAGCAGACCTGAACAGAGGCGGCACAGGAGCCGGTCGGTAATGCATTTATGCATCTCGTCCTCCCTACCTACTCTCGCCGCGTCCACCGGGGCAGACGATTCACGTGGAAGCATATAGCCGCACAGTCAGACCACACACACACCGCCAGCAGCAACGCGTGCGAGTTGCCTCAGCACTCAGGTCACTTGTACACGGCGCTGCATGCTGTCGTGCTCGGCTAACTACAACTGCGTGCCTCTACAGCCGCGCGCACTTGTTTCATGCGTTCCCGCATGTGTTCCAGAGCGCAAACATAGGAAAGGAAGGAGAGAGAAACACACACAATCTTCGCAGACAATTGCTGCTGCACCTGTACTCCTGTGTCAGCTGTAAAAAGAAAAAAGAGGTCTGCCTGGGGTCTGCAACTGGTATTGTGTGGACTCACACACGCACATACATGTACGAAGAGGGTGAGGCACAGACAGCGAGAGAACGTTCACACAAAGGCTATACGTATCCACACCCAAGCGCGACTCACAGAAGCTGCTGTTGTTGCTGCTCACAGAAACGGACATACAAACACACACATATACATATATATATATATATGTATTTGACTACTGCTATACATATATATATATATATTTGTCTAGTACTATAAATATATATATGTATATGTTTGTCTACTTACGTATGTGCGTACGCATCTATGTACGTGTGTATGCACGTATTCATTGTGTATGTATATATATGTGCATGTGCGTGTATGTGCGTATATATGTGTGTATGGTCATAGACTGCACGTGTGTATGTACATATGTCTATACGTATGTTTGTGTGTATGGATGCACGTGTAAATGTGCGTGTGTGTATAGATGTGTACGTATGTGCCAGCGTAAGGAGGGACCCACGCTGCAGAGTGCCGCTGCTTGCGTACATACGTTTCTTTATCTACGCGTGTTCCTCCTGCTCCTTGTCCTCTCGTCGAATTAAATTGGGGCAAAAGAACTGCTGCTTCAGTACCTGCTACAATAGCCATGGTCGTGGGGAGGGAAGCTGCGCAGACGCCTTCCCGCCGGATAGCCCGTTCGTCTTCGCCAGTTGCCACTACGTACGGGGGGGCGCACTGCATGAGCAAGATGGCAACAGCAGCAGCAGACTGCAGGCGACGGATGAAGCTAACAGCAGCAAATGTCTGTTTCTAGGTTTTGCTGTAGTCCCCACACTTTGCGGGCGCAGCCCCGGCCCCCCTTGTGCAGCGTCGCAGCAGCAGACTGAAGGCGAGGAAGGACGCTCAGGCATACCGGGAGGCTACTGGCTAAGACACGGTAGGCTTAGGCTTTGCAGCAGCAGGAAAGCAGCTGCGCACGCGGGAAGAAGGACCACGTTTGGGAGAGACAGCAGCAGCACACAGCAGGGCGCCCGTCTGCAACAGCAGGAGCAGCGGGGTCCAGAACGAAATGTAGCAGCACCCGCAGGACGGCAGGGGAATCGTCGCAGCAGCTGATGTCTCTCCCGATTGCAACAGTCTAGGCGACTGCAGCAGGCGCACAACAAGAAACCCGAGACGCGCACGTGGAACATCAGCGATGCCGTCGCGACGGCAGGCATTGCTGCCGGAACCACGCCGCCCGTGAAGGTCGTGGCAGAAGCAGGACCCGCCTGGAGGAGAGACGGCACACGCACTGCAGCAGCAGCGGCAGCACAACGTTCTGTGCGAACCGCTGCACACGCGATGTAACAACAGAACCGGTAGCTTTGGGGGCAGTGGAACGCGCCGAAGTCGCAGCAACAGCAGCAGCAGCAGCGAGGGCGTCCAACGGTCGCCACACGCGTAGGAGGTAGCAGCAGCGACAGCTTTCACAGGCAGCGCGGGCTGCACGCAGAGCAGCAGCTTATTTTCGTAGTAGCGGCTACAGCAGGCGACGGACGAGGACGAGTTCAGTAGGCAGACTTGCAGCAGGATCTCCTCACGTGTCAAACAGTGGGTACGGCTACTGCTGCAGCACCGGGTGCAGAACGCCGGACGCACCAGCAGCAGCAACGGCAACGCAGGCAGCACGACGCAGCATGCACCCGCATGCATTGACTGCAGCATCCGAGCGCATGGGAAGAAAGACTGGGGTCAAGGACTAGAGCATCCTCGTGCAGACGGCGGGTGTGGGTCTGTGCGGGTGACCGTGGCGCCCCACCAACAGCGATGACAGCCGCATCCTAGCGGGGGCGGCAGCAGCGGCAAGGAGAACACAGGCAGTAACACCAATATCACTTAAGAGCAGCGCGTGCAGTATCGGCAACGGCACTAGCAGCACCGTCACCCAACGGCAGCAGCACGAGGCCCTCAGGAACGCGGCAGCAGCAGCGGTATCTGCAACAGTATGAGCAAGGCTCCCACGATGGACCAGGATTGACGAGAAAAAGACACACGAGTGAGCGCAGAGGGCCCAGTGGAGGCAGCGAAGTTAAACGCGGCAGCTGCGGAGGTGGTGGGGTGGCGCGCAACAGACACACGCAAAGCTCGCGCCTCATCATACACATGCAACAGCGACAGGCAGGGAGTAGCCAGCCCCGCGAGGACGCACTCCGGAGAAGAAACGCAGAGAAAACACCAGTGCGCCTTCAAAACGAAGAGTGCACAGACAAACACACACACGTACACACACGTACACACAGACACACTATAAGGACAGCAGATACAATATTAAATAAGGGGCAGCTGTGTACCGACTTCGTTTCCTTGCATGCCCGGCCTATTCGTGGAGCACAAGGGCTACGGACGTCTCCACGCGCTGCTTGCGTCTGTTGAGGACAACAATGTGGCCGTGCAGCGCGAGCTGCATACACGCGGCTGTGGCCGGCGTCTGCTCTTTTCGTGGGCATTCCACCCCATCCGCAGCAGAGACATCTCAAGTGCATGTATGCGTGTGTGTGTGTGTGTGTGTACGAAATCCTTTCTCTTTATTTCTCTCCCTCTGTGTCTCCCTGTCTCGCCGCACGCGCCGTCTCCCGTTTCCTCTCTGTGTCTCGCGCTCTGTGGCTTTTCGTGTGTGTCCACAGCTACGTGACGTCGAGTCGGGTGTCTGGCTTTTTGGGCGCTCGCGCAGGAAAAGCAGAGTCCTCTGCGGGCCCGCGTGCGCCTACACGAGCCGGCAGCAGCCTGGCGTTTTCCTCTGCTTCGCTTGCATTAGCAGCCGTCTCTGCAGGCACCGCCAGAAGTGTCTACATACGTAGATTCACCGCGAGTGCAGACAGCACTGCCCTTCCACAGCCACAGCTGCAGTGCTCACCGTCGGTGTACCTGGGGGGTAGACACGCACACGTCTGCAACATTTTCTTGCACGTGGACTGCCACTCGCGTGAACAACTTAATCTTCGTGTGTTTTTTCGGATGGCGGGGACACCTGCGGAGTTTCCTGTGGTGCTCCTGCTGCTGACGCACCTGGAAGCAGGCGAGCAGACCAGGTATGCAGGTCTGAATCTGCCCGCTGGTTGCGCTCTCACTCACGCCGCTGTTCATCCATGCAACGCCTGTGCGCAGCAAAAAAAGTCGTCTTTTCTGTCTTTCACCCCTTCGCTCCACGAAGACCATCTTTCACGAGAGAGTGCATGTGGGCTGCTGGATGCTACGCTCCAGCAAACCCACGTGCCTCCGTGGGCAGGACGTGAAGACACGCACGCAATCGGGAGGCGCGCACCGGCGTTTCCAAAGAGACATGAGTAGCGCCCGCAAGCGCCTCTTCCTCGCTACTTCATGGGATGTATCGCTATAAATCTTCCCTGGGTATACGCGCCAAATAAGCAAATGAATAGAAAAGCGCACGCGTTCCTACGAGTGACTTCTGATATCGCGTAAGACGCTAGCAAAGACGTACGTCCACACGGACGTATGTGAACATGAGTACGCGCGTCAGTGTTTGGCTTTACACGTTGAGCGTGAAAACGTGCATGCGCTTGTATATTGCGAGATATATAGATGTGTACATTTGTGCTAATACAAAAAAGGCGCACATATGTATATATACATGCATTCACATACACAGGCACTTACAAAAACTCTCTCTCTCTCTCTATATATATATATATATGCATACGTGTGCGTACCCTAACATACGCATACGACTGAATATATCTATTTGTATACACGCTATAAATATACGGACACAGTGATGTATACACATGCATATACGCATCCACGCGCTTACACAGTATATATCTGTCTATCTACCTATCTATCTATATATGTATGTAAATATAGGGCTCCACGTATATATATATATATATATATGCGTATGTATTCATACATATATATATATGTATGTATACTTATAAGCTCTTTGACTGGTACGTCGACGGTATATCAGTGCGGTATCTACACTAACACACACACTCGTACCGATGTATATTCATATATATGTGTATAGGTATCGGCAGACCCACGTATATATATACATGTATGTACATGTACGAACGAAAGGGCACTGCAACTCTCTCCCACTCTCTCTCTGTATATATATATATATGTATCGGTGGACCAACGCATATATATACGAATGGAAAGACACTCCAACTCTTCGCGGGGGAGGGGACGCGCATTTCCACGCATAGTGTACCTAGTCGTAGAGAAGGCCAGACGTTCTCAGGTGGCTATCTGTCTCTATTTCTCCTGCTGTTCTTCCTCCCGAAAACTGATAACATGCCTATGCGTGTAGGTACACCCTGGTCACTCGCCCGCAGATCTCTGCATGGGCCACTTTTTAGACGTTGCTTCAGTTCGACGAACACAGAAAAGTAGGGAGCAGAGGACAGAAAAGATAAAGTTTGCTGACTGCGTCTCTACCGGTTTCGTTGCATGCCTGACTGACGGTGATGCGCGCTGCGTAGTTATCTACGCAGCTCAACAGTAGATCCACCGCTGGCCTGCCGGGCGACCCTTCCTCCCTCGTGCCGCTGCAGTCGTTGCTGCTGCTGCGGCTGTCGCTGCAGCTCCTGTCGTCACTGGAGCTGCTTCCGCCGCGGCTGCGGCTGCTGCTGTTCCTGCTGCTACTGTTCATGCTGCTACTGTTCCTGCCGCTACTGTTGCTGTCGCGTCTCC
The DNA here is from genome assembly GCA_000727475.1 of Sarcocystis neurona. Classification (NCBI taxonomy): domain Eukaryota; phylum Apicomplexa; class Conoidasida; order Eucoccidiorida; family Sarcocystidae; genus Sarcocystis; species Sarcocystis neurona. Next base: position 6,668,223 of record KL647289.1, on the reverse strand, counting down.
TGCCGATGAACCCCCTGCAGGGCTTGCTGATGTTGCCTCTGCTGTTTGTCTGGGTTTCGCTGCGGTCCAGATCGCCACCGTCGCTTTGGCTACCGCTGCTGCCGCCGTGAGCGCTGCCGCTGCCGCTGCTGCTGCTATTGCTGTCGTGACTGCTGCTGCTTCTGCTGCTGCCGTCCACGTTGCTGCCCTCGCCGGAGGGCTTCCCAGCGAGGCAGTTCAGCAGCACGTCGAATTCTCTGCAGACATCGCAGTCGAATGCTTCGATGTCGACCTCTGGATTGATCGCGTGCAGCGTCTCTCGTGCGGCCTGAACAACAGCAGAAGAGATAGCAGCAGCGGCAGTGGCGTGGGGCCAGCGGCGACACCGACAGCAGTAACGGCACAAGTCACCACCGCTCAGCCTCCACAACGGTCCCACAGCAGCAGCGCAGTCACGAAGAGACAACCCGACGAGCAGCAGCAGCACTTGCAGCTGTGGCAGGGTTCATGAGTAGGCCACGGCAGTCGCCCAGCAGCAGCAACAGGAAGGTCGGTCGTCCCACGAGCATGCGATTTGGAAGTGTCGTCACCGACCGATGAAAACCCACGTAGCGAAGCTGTGCTAGGGACAGCAGCTGCGCAGAATAAAGCGAAAGCGCAGCCGTTGCTGACAGCCAGTGAGAGCCGAAAAGGAGGAAAATTTCTTCCTGCAATACAAATTCGTCGTCAGAAGGACGACTTTTCCTGCGGTGTACGCTCAATTTCCCGAAGAAACGCGGCTTGGACCGCAGATGCCGACTGCTGCCCACCAGCAAGACCACACCGAGACTGCGACGCCCCCTAAGCCTGGGCGTGTGGACAGTCTCCTATGCTCCTGCTGCTGCTTCTGTTGGAACGCAACCTTGTTTTCAGCGAGACGCCTACGCGCCTCGGGAGAAAAAACGGAAGCGCTGCTGCTGCTGCTCCACGCGGCTGGGCTGTTGCTGCTGATGAACAGAGCCCCCCCTGCAGCACGGCGGTGCAGCAGCTCACGCACTGCTGCTGCTGCTGCTGGAACCGGTTACCAACTGCTAGACAATTCCCCCCGCAGGTGTCAGCAACCACATTCCCCCCATGCAGCACCCTCGCAGACGCTGTGCAGCAAATGCAGCAGTATGCCTTGGCTACCAGCTACATGCAGCGGGATGTTTCGGAGAAATGAAGGTGCTACGTAGGACGGACGGTGTGTGTGGGTGTGTATCCTCACGTCTCTTCACATACATACAGATACACAAACAACGGCTGCCGTGAGTCCTCCGCGTCTCCTCGCCGGAAAGCGGCGGCATCGGTGGCTCGCAACTTAAAGTTACATATAGGCGCCCGTAGACGCACACGCCCCCATAGCTGCTAGCTGCTACACATATACGTAGACGCACGTGTGTATACATAGGCGCATGTGTATATATAATATGTGTGTATATCCATGTGTATACATATATGTGTGTAGCCGTGTATTTGTTTATGTAGACGTGCACCTATACACACCTGTGTACACATGTATATCTCCTGCGTTTGAACGAGCTTGACAAAGCGCTCGGCCGCCGTAGACGAATTCCTTCGTGTTTCTCTTTCTGTGTTTCTAAGGTTGGTCGACACAAAAAAGTGCCCAGCCTACTACCGGGCATGCAGCGGGCACGGGGCTGTACTGTCTGCGTACGGTCCTCGTCATATTGCTGCATTCAGCCTCCACCGCTGTTCTTGTGTGTGTCACCGACGCCTGCATCGTGCTGCCGGTGGAAAACTTCTTCGATATACCGTTGCTGCACCAAACTGCTGCCAAAATCACTTCAAACATTCCTCTTCCTACGTAGTCTTCCCCCTAAGCAGTCCGCCTTCTACGTACTCCTCCTCCTACGTGAACTTCCTCGACCGCAGTGTTCCTCCTACGTAGTGTTTCTCTTACGTGCTAGTACTACTACTACTACTACCACTACTACTACTACTATAACACTATGACTACTACTTGTGTTGATAGATTACTTGTGTAAAACTATTGCTGTCATACTGCCACTGCTTATTATTACTGCTACTACGGCTACTACTACTGCTGCTATTAGTCCTACTATTACTACTACTACTGAGACCACCCGTACTACTCCTCGTTCTTCTTCTTGCTCTGACATTCCGCTTGTTTTAGTCCACGGATTCGTCTTCTGGACTAATACTCATGCAGTGCGCCTGGTGCATATCGAAACACGCGGAGACGAACTGAGGTCTTCTCTTTCCGCCCTGCGCTCACGACAAGGGCTCTCTGCATGCGTGCGTCGGGAAGCACGGAAAAAAAGACGCAAGTACCACCCGCACACACACGTGTACCCACCCGCACTTTTGGGGAGCCGATTTGGTGTGGCTGAAAGAAAAGGCGGTTCATGTTCGCTTCTTCGACGCGGTCGTAGTCGAAGAGCAGCAGCCGTCCGACGCCGCAGCGCGTCAACATTTCCGCCGCGACCGCGCCGACGCCACCCACGCCTACCACCGCGACCGTCTTCTCGCTGATGGCCGCATAGTTCTCCACCACTCCCATGCTGCGCGCAGCATTCCGCACAGGCAGCAGCACAACGCGCAGCAAAGCGCGCATCCAAGCAGCTTCCACACCCCACGCGAAGACACAGAACAGAAGTACCGGCACCGGCTTCACACGCGGGTAAATAACGACGGATCACCAATGCAACGCACACACGCGCACGCAGTAACGCCTTCTTCCTTCTGGCATTGTAGAAAAACCACGTGTATACATATACGTATATACATGCATATATATGCGGATATATGACCACTACGAATATACACGTACGCACATACACACATATGCATACACGTATATATACATATGTATGTATACGTCTCTCTATCTCTATCTATATATATATATACATACATATATATTTCTTCCTCTTTCTCTCTATCGCTCTTTTAATATATTTATATACACGTATGCATAGGCTCTCCGTGATGCAGTAAATAAAGCTACAAGGCGCTGTGATATTCTCTGCAGCAGAAACGTGGTTAACGGGAAGCGGTTGCAAGACGTACCGCAGTGGACTGAAACACGCTTCCAACGCAGGTAGTGCACAGGGGCCTCACGCTGGTCTGGCTGCATGTATGTGCCTTTACTAGGGCCTCCACGAATGCATAGTATACACACATATACATATTTATATATATGTGCGCATGTGTGGGTTGCAGAAGCTCGTTTCAATGCAGTACCAGCGTGCGAGGTTACGGATACACGTCGCAGGGTTCAAGAGCGGGAGCGGCAGGCATGTGTTCATACATCGATATATACACATGTATGTGTATCCACAAGTGTACGTAGATCTGCATACACCCATATATACATGAATGTATGTACAGGCGTATGTCTCTACATATATGTATACATATAAATATATGCACATGTACACATATACGTGCAATATAGATACACACGTACACATATGTGGGCGCATCTATATGTGCACCAGTGCCTATATATGTATACTTACAGGAACACCCACACCGAGACGAATATGTATTGAGAGACAAAGATATGTATACAGAGATGTAGGTGGGACACGGACACCTCCATCGAGTGTGATGTGAACACGTGAGGGGGACTTCGCTGGTATTTTCTGCGTGGAAGGAGCAACACCAGCAGACGTAAAATTTCCTCCGCAGTCTCGTGAGCCTTTACTCTCCGCTGTTGACTGCTCTGCAGCGTGAGAGACGCCGAGCGCCCCCCCTCCTTAGCCGGCAACGCATGCAGCTGCACGCGGAGAGCAGGGCAGCCGGGAAGACGTGTTGCAGCAGCAGGACGACGGTGGACGAAGGTCAACAAAATGAAGGTCGTCCGTAGAGTACCGACTGGCTGGCAGTGAGATGGCTATCAGTCCTGGCTGGCAGCTAGCAAGATACCTGGTGCATGGTGGCATCGGTCCTCCTCTCTTGCGTAGTGTCCCTACAACCTGCCCGTGTTTAAACGAGAAGAACGCAGTGTATTTACACGTAGATACACAGCTCTGCCTTCGTACTGTCCCTACAGCCCGGCCGCAACTAAACAAGAAGAACGCAGTGTATGCCCACGTGGATACACACATCTGCCATACAACCCCCTCTTCACTCCACACACACATATGTTTATATGTATATTCACACACACACGCGCACACAGAGGAGCAGCACCAACAGCAGCGTTCCAGAAAAGAAGTGGACTCCTCAGGAGTCGCGCAAACGCCTTAAATGGGCAAGGCGGGTGCAGCCGTGAGCGTGACGTTCCCTCCACCCCCTGCAGCAATACATCTGCAGATGCTGCAGAGCACAGGAAGGCAGCAACGGCGATGTTACTTCACAAGAAGCCGCGCGCAGCAGCGGCGTGCTGCCTGCGGGCAAAAAGAGAAGACAACTCATACCGCTGGAGAGCCAGCAAACGCGAGTACCGGCCCGTCTGATCTTCACGTCCAGGCGCGACCTTCCTCTCGGTGCTGCTTCTGCTGCTCCTGCTGCCTGCACCATTGCTGCTTCCACGTGGAACGCTCTTGGTGTTCTCGCCAATCTTCTCGTTGCTGCTGCTGCTGCTTCTGCTGCCCCTGTCTCCACCGCACGGGCTTTCGCTACTCACGACGCTGCTGCTCTCTCCCATCTTCTCGTCCCTGCCGCTGCCCCCTACATTGCTGCTGCTGCCTCTGCAGCTGCCGCTAATGTTCTTGCTGTTACTACTGCTGGTAGTCGACGCGTTGGGCGCGGCGCGCGCAGTGTCCCCGCTGCTGCTGCTGCAGCGCCGGCACGTAGCCGAGGTCACGCTGTTGTCACCACTTCTGCTGTGACTGCTGCTGCCCGTGTTACTGCTGCCGCTGCTCCTACGACTGCTGCAGCACCTGCTGGTGCTGGTGTTCGGGCCCGTGCTGCGGCATCGGTAGCTGGTCCACCACCTGCTGCCGCTGCTGTCCTTCTTCGGGGAAGCGATGTCAGAGTCCATGACTCCGCAAGAGGCCTTCACGGCTTCGTACAGTGCTGCTACTGCTGCTGGTGCTGCTGCACGCAAGTATGTGTCGTATAAGCGTGATAGTCCCCCCGATCATGGCTTCTCTGCTTCGCGGCTAAGCAGCTAGCTCGCTTCCTCCGTGGGCTGCTCTTTCTGCGCCCGCAGACACACGTTGGTATGCTGATTTCTAGCTGCAGATCTGTCGGCTGCATGCAGGGCCCTGCGCAGACAACGTGCCACCAGGTGTGGACCGGGCTCTTGGGACTAAATTCTGCACGTATAGACAGCCCTGGAGGCCCGCCTTCCTCCTCGACCTGCAGCAGCCTGCACGGCAACAACAGTGTCGACCGACCCAATGCAGCAGCAGAACGCGGAAGAAGAAGGGAGGAGCAGGCGAGAAAAATGTGGAAGCCCAAGCGTCCTGCTGCTGTGTGGTCCTCGTCATGTGGGGTGCTGGACGCGCGCGTCCCGCGCCCCGGGGTGTCCACCGCCAATGTTACGCGAGCCCCAGGAAGGCGAAGGAATGCAAAGGAGAAGCTGCTGCTGTTGCTCTGCAACCCGCCCATCCCCCTTCCGTCCCCGGGCCGACGTCGCCGCGTTGAGACAGCAAAAATGCGCTGCTTTCCTGCAGGACGTCTGCTGCAGTGAATTCTTCCTTTTTCGTCGCGGTCTCTACTAACGTATGCATGCTCCAGCAACCCCTCCCCGCGTCTCCTCGGCGTCCTTCGCTGCTTCCGGCTCCCTCGCACTTTCTCTTCTTCTTTGCAGCAGCAGCGGCAGGGCCCACCCCAGGGTGGTGAGGTGACGCAGCGGCAGCAGCGAGTCACCGCGGCGAGAGGGCAGCAGCAGCCCGCAGGACGACCGCAGCAGCAGCAGCAGCCTCTGGATGTTTGCAGCAGTCACCGAGGTGGGGACGAGCAGCAGCGGCAGCAGTAACAGCGTCTCGTCGACGGCTTCCTGCCCAGCAGCGGCAGACGAGAGTAGCAGTGCGGGGCAGCGTCTGGACCGCCTGCAGCAGCAGCAGCGAACAGTAGCAGCAGCAGCAGAGAACGGGATGCAACAGCCGAAGAACGAAGCAGCTGCAGCACTCCGAGCAGCAGCTGCCCCATTCACAGCCGCCTACCGAAGCGAGACAGCAGGTGGACATGCTCAGCAGCGTCGCAGCAGCAGCAGCAGCACGAGTCAACATTCTTCGGGCAAACGAAGCGCGAGTACAGCGTCGCGGGGACTTTTTAGAACAGGAGATGCATGTCTCTTACGTAAAGGTCCTCCTTAACTCGTGCCCTTCCTGCAGAGTAATATCGCGTGATACACGTCAACTGCAGAAGTCTGTGTCCATCACACACGTACTGTGATGCCCCTACAGACGCCATACACCAGTATGGACTGTAGACGCTAATACATATACATATACATATATATATATACACACACACACAAATGTGGATATTGTAGATGCTATATGGCCTAATATATTGTAGAGGCTACTGTAGACGGTATATAGACAAATGCGTATATTGTAGACGGTATACAGACTAATGTTGTAGACACCAAACAAACTAATATACTGTGGACGCTATAGACTAATATGTAGTGCTGCAGACTATATGTAGAGTAACATGTATATTGTCGACGCTATACAGAGTAACACGTACATTGTAGACGCTACACGGACTAATATATTGAAGACGCGATAGACTAATATACGGTCTAGACGCTATACAGACTAATAGGCATATTGTAGCCGCCTTGCAGACTACTCCATTTACTGTAGACGCTATACAGACCATATATTGTAGATGCTTTATAGACTAAAGTAGACGTTGTAGACGCTATAGAGACTAATACGTATATTGTAGGCGCTACGGACTACCGTTTACTCCTGTAGACGCCATATGTATGTATATTGTAGACGCTATATAGAATAATACATATATAGCAGATGCTGTATAGACTGTTACATATGTATATAGTGTAGACGCTGGACAGACCAATAGGCGCTATATAGACGAGTGTGCCTATTGTGGACGCTATAAACTAACGTATAGTCCTGCAGGCGTTGTATAGAGTAAAACATATATTGTAGAAGCAAGATAGACTAATACAGATATTCTAGACGCTACATAGACTACTGTATCCATTGTAGACATTATAGACTAACATGCAATCCTATAGACGCTATATAGACTAATACATGTACATATACATACAGTAGACGCTATACGGAGTAATACATATATATAGTAGACACTACATAGACGAATACATATTTTCTAGGCGCTATATAGACTATTGTATCTATTGTAGACATTATAGACTAACATGTAATCCTATAGACGCTATACAGACTCATACATATATGTGTATATATAGTAGACGCTATATGGAGCAACATATACAAATATACGTATAGTAGACGGTGGATAGACTAATAATACATGCTTTTTAGACGCTAAATAGACTAATGTGTTTATTATAGACGCTGTAGGCTAGTCGACATTGTAGACGCTATTGACGAATATATACTGGCGACACTGCGGAGTATTATAGGCTGAAAATGCTACAGAGTAATGTAGACTGAAGACGCTATAGACTACTATGTTGAACCGGCTATTGAGTCCTACATACTGAAGCGGCTGTCACCTAATATATACTGTAGATGCTACAAGCTACGGACTACGATATATAGTAGTTTCTACAGTGTCATATAGACTACAGACGCTACAACCTAATACACGCGTCTGCCTATATACATGTACATATCGCCAGAGACACACAGACCCACGCAGTGCAGCGGCCCGACGCAGAAGAAGCACACTGTGATCTGCTGTGCCTGTAGACGTCCACATATATGGGATCTATATATATATATATGCGTACATGTACGTGTATATGTATATATGCAAAGTAGTGTTTCGGGCTTCGAGGTGGGGATTTTCTGCTGCGGCCCTTGGGATTGCTGCACGCTACGCGAGACAGGCGGGTGTGTGATAGTGTCTCTATATATCTCGTCACTTCCATAAACTGTAGACGCTACAGACTAAGGCAAAGCAGAGACGCTACAAACTACTACAGATCGCGGATATACGTTGCAGGCGCTACAGGTTAATATGTGTATGCCTATGTATATATGTGCTTGCGCATATACACTTGCCGGTAGAAGGTTGAGTCCGTCTATAATACACTGGTGGTGGTGCCGCGTCAGGATCACAGCAAGATTATTCAACGAGAAAGTCGAGCACACGGAGCCACTCAGTCAGCTGCGCTATGGCCATTCAGTACTACACTTTATATATATATATGTATTTATATATATGTGGCTACATGGCTCCCTACTTCACTCACTTCGGCGTACGCGCGCTCCAACACGAAGAAGAAGCCGCACATACATTCTTGTACATAGATATACATACTTTTACATATATATATATACCTACATGTACATACTTATACCTCCACACATATACACGCGTGTACATACATACATATACATACATATATAGACACACATAGACACACGTAGGCATACTAGTACACTCGTGTACATCCATACACATACACAATACATAGATGCATACATATACACATATACAAAGATATATATATATACAGATAAATACGTATATATAGATACAGACATACGCACATACAGACACTTGATTACACACAGAGAGACGGACATCCATATGCATCCACGTGCGTGGACGCAGACAAAAACACTTCACATTTACATGTGTCCGTGTAAATGTACGGAGGCTGGGCCCGCATGCATGACCACTCTGAGAAAATAGACGTTTACGTCTACGCACAAAGGGTGGCGTCATATATATACATCTCTCTCTCTCTATATATATATGCATATCTGTATATCTGTGTGTATCTAGGCACAAAGATTTGCATTATATATATATATATGTATATGTATATGTGTCTGGGCAGACACGTTGGCATCACATACGTGTGAGTTTGGATATATATGCGTATACGTATCTCACTGTGTCTCCCGGTGCAAGTGAACTGCATGAGTGGGAGACTGAGAGCGGTCGCAGCAGGGCAGGAGCGGGTGCGGAAGTACCTGGGAGAATCGCGCGGAGCTGAACAACGGGGGCGCAGAGGCAGCTTGCTGTTCTGCAGCAGCCGCAGCAGAGGTGGGGATTCGTGAGAGGGCCTTCTCGCCTGCTCCCGCGCGGGAGGGAGCAGCAAGTCGGTAAATGTTGTGGATGATGAGGCAGACACGGCGCAGCGGGGGAAGAAGAGGAGCGCGGAGAGATCGCAAGCAGCCGCGCCACAGCAGCAGCAGCGAGCACGGCAGCTGCAGCAGCTGAGTCGCGCGCGTGCCGGCCCCGGTTTGGGAGCAGCCGTGTACGAGCACGAGCAAACCGCTGTTCAGTCGCTGGCCAAAGACGACCTCCAAAAGGAAAAAGTACTTCTACACGGAGCCAGAAGTTGAAGAATGTGCCCCAATTTCCGAAAGACAAGTCACGACGTGAAAAAAGAAGCGCGGTTGAGAATCCTGCCCTGCGCGCATGTAGCACGGGCAGGCGTGTCGGGAAGTATGGTGATACACACTCGTCTATGCATATAATCTGTACACGGACAGAAAAGGATGAAGCAGATGACAAGCATCGCCAGTGAAACTCACCGCTGAGAAGCGTCCTGACTCTGTACAAAACACGGGGAGAGACAGCAATGTATGCATATAAACAGACGAGAGGAGACGCAGTGAGAAAAGACGCACGGCGACGCCCAAGTGGAAGTTGAGGAGGAGCCGCAGGAGTAGGAGCCAGCCACACACACGCGCGGTAGAGTAGTAGTGGTGCTGCTGCACCGCAAGAGAGACACGTCGCAGAGAGGCGGCGACGGCTGCCGCTGCGCCGCGAATGCTACCGCGAAGGGTGACGAATGTAGTTCTTCTCGCACTTCTGGGTCTGCTGGGTGCGTGAATGTGTGTACGTACGCGTATGTATGTAGGTGATGCTTGGGAGAGTTGTCCCTGCAGCAGAAGACGCGCCGGCTGCAGCTGCGCCGAGTCCTCCCGAGGGGCACGAGGCCGCAGCAACAGCGTCCGCAGCGGCACAGAGTGCTGCTGTTCATCAGCAGCAGAAGCAGTAGCAGCAGCAGTATAGAAGGCGGAGCGAGCGGAAGAAGAAGAAGCAGATCCGCTTCTGCAGCAGGGCACCTCTGCGCAGGAGGCGTAGCTGCTGCTGCAGCGCGCCACGTGCAATGAAAGCCGAAGGAGGACGCGCAGCAGCAGCAGCAGCACAAGGAAGTGCTGGTCTTGTATGACGGGGAGAGAGTTGACAGCAGGGAGAGAGAAGCGGATTTAATTACCCAGAAGAGAGGTAGAGAGCGGGGGGGCGGGGGCGAGGGCAGAAGAAGCGGGAGGTGGTGGCTGCTGCAAGCGGCGCTCGTTCCGGCTGCTCTGGCAGGTGTGTCGCGCTTGCGCTGCTGAGCAGCACCAGCTCTTGCGCCCTCCCTTTTTTCTTGCGGACTTGCTGGCCGTGAGAGCATCAGGCCTGGCGCGAGTGTCTTTCTTTTTCTTCTTTGTCAACGGTGACCCTTCTTTCCGTAGCCTCTTCACAACGAGAATCCTGCCCGCGGCGCCGCGTGAAATCGTAGTATCTGCTGCTGTCCACCTTTTTCTTTTCTTTCTCTGCTACGGCTGCCACTGCGGTGGCTGCTGCCGCCGTTTCCCGTACCGGTTGCGGCTGTTGCGGCCATCCCTGCGCTCCTCTTCTGCTGCTGTTGGTCCTGCTTGCAGCTGCTCATGTGCTTATCACTTTGAGCCCCTGCTGCAGCTGCCAGTTCCCTCATCAAAAATCCTCCGCGGTTCGTCCATGCCGCCGGTGGTCCTGCTCGGTGCGCATCTTCTCGTCTCGGAGTCCCCTTCCCAGCAACTCTTGTTGCTGCAAGTGCAAATTTGAGAGCAACCGTGGCTTTACTGCTGCTTCTTCTTGCTACAGATCCATTGCTGCTGCTGCTGCAACTTCTGCTGATCCAGCTGCTGCGTATCACCCCCCTGGGTTCCCGCTGCGCCGGGACACACCTGCCCGTCTCGCACCGGCACTGCGCGTCCCCTGCAGGGGAGAAGAGTCCTGTTCCTGACGCATGTCTCCCCATTGGCTGCAAAAAGAGAAAACGCCTGCTGCTGTCGCAGCTAATGGGACTGCTGCTCTGGAGGAAGCGTATGCTTGTGCCTGTCTACCTGTGTCCAGCACGCACGCAGCTTTGACTCGGCGGGTGCAGCACCAGCAGCACCAGCAAACACAGCAAGAGCAGCCGCAGTAGCTGCAGTAACGGCAGCGTCTGGCGCTGCTGCTGCCGCGGAGTTTGCACCAGCCTTCCACCAACAAAACTGGGGGCAGCAAACGAGAGACTGACCCGGGTGGGCTACGTCACCTGTACGAGTCTCTATACATGAGAATAGACCAACTTGCCGTCTGAGATATATATCCACACGAGCGCATGCAACAGCGAGCGCTTCGGAGGGAGAAGCTTGCATATGGACGTGTGAGCTAACTGTTTAATAGTGGCACCTTGCCGAGGGAATGAGTGGGACTCGCCGTTTTCCCCTGCATCTCTGCGGCAAGTGGAAGAAAGTATTGTGGACGCGGCTTTCTTGCCAGCCTCCCTTGCTGCTCTGAGCTTCGTCTGCTGGTATACTAACACCAACAAGCATATATGTCCGCGTATACCTCTGTCTCTTTGAAGGACCTCTGGAGCGACCATAAGGAAAAGCCTATTTGCTGGCGCCAAATGCATGCGACCCGTCCGGCTCGAGTGTACACGTAGGCATGTCTATTTACAGATACATGCGTATAAATATTTGTGCGTGGTAAGGACACAGGCATAGGTGTACATGCACTTCCTGTAGACCTGCTGTGTCAGAGAAACGCCGGCCCTGTCCCAACCGCGAGCTCTCCTGCTGCAGCGACGAAAACAGCAGCAACAAGAGCAGCAGCAACAAGAGCAGCGGCAACGACAGCAGCAGCAGCAAGCGCGGCAAGGGCAGGAGGAGCAGCAGTGGGAGGAGAAGCAGTGAGGGGAGAAGGAGCGGCCCCCCGTGCGCGAGGCAGCACTCCCGCTTGGGCAACAGGAGCGGCGAGAAGCCTGAGCAGCAGACAATCCCAACGGCTCCAGAGAGCGTCGCAGCAGCGGAAGGGAACGCGGTTTTTTTCTGCAGCTGGTGGCAGAAGCACTTGCAGCAGTGCAGCTTCGCCACCGTCGACATCGCAGCGGCACTGCGGCAGCAGCAGCAGCACGTGAGTGAGCAGGAGGAGCTGCAGGCTCCGAGAGGCGAAGCTGCACGAGAAGAGAAAAGGACTGGCAGGAGGTCGGGCGGTAACTACCCAGCAGAGAGCAGCGAGGGCAGCAGCAGCAGCGGCGTGTGCCATCACCAGCAGCACACGAACGCGTCACAGCTGGTGTCAGCGGAGCTGCTGTTGTTGCAGTGCTCGCTCCAAGCAGCCGCTGCACCAGCAGCAGCAGCGTCCTCGTTGCACAAGAGACTCAGCAGCCGCTGCGGCAACAGGCAACACACTCCCTGTGGAATTGCCTGTGCGGTTGGCGTAGCAGAGGGTAATGTCGCCGATGTTTGCTAGCTCTTCTTTCTACGTATAAAGTGACAGCAGCCCCGCAGACGACGAAGCTTGCTGCTCTTCCTGCACGCGTTCAGCTACCAGGGAAGCAACGCGTCACACCCGCCCGTTGTTCGCGCAGCCTACATCAGGGGTGTACCACTGCTCGACTTCCTGTTTCTGTTGCCGCTGCTGCTCAGGCTCCTGCTGATTATCCTGCCGCTCTTGCAGCGACAGCTGCAGTTGCTGCTCCTAGCGCTGTGACTGCTGCTGTCGCAGCTGCTGGTGCAGCTGGTGGTTCTATCGCTCCGGCTGCAGCCGGTCTGAACCTGCTGCTGTACGTGTGGCTGGTGACGTTCCTGCCGCTTCTGAACAATTCACCTGGTCGACGCGATGCAGCCTCACACTACGACTTCCTCCTCGTCCTCCTCCTCCTTTTTCTCCTTGTCCTTCACTCCGCAGTGTGGGGCTTCGACGACGCCACCTGTAGCAGCAGCAGCAGCACCAACAGGGGCCCCATGGAGCGCGACAGCAGCGGCCTTCCCGTCCACAGCGGGAGAAGAAGCCGCAGCACCAGCAGCGTCAGGAGAGGAAGCCGCAGCAGCAGCCCCGTCCACTTCCACAGCAGTGCCGGCGTCGTCAGCTGCAGCAGCAGCTGCTGCAACGTCTGCCCCAGCATCCTCTCCCTCCGCTGCTTCTTCAGCAGCAGGGGAGGCGGCGGCAGCAGCAGGTCCTCTCGCAACAGCAGGGGAAGCAGCAGCGCACTCTCCAGTTGCTGCAGCAGCGCGGCGCGATGACGGAGAACCAGCGGGAGCTGGCGAGCGTGTACGACCCCACACCTACGCTAATGAGACAGCAACAGTGGCAGCAACGGAAGTCCTTGAGCCCGCCTCTCCAGAGAGCACTGCGGACTCTGTGACTTCGACGGGGGACTCCTCAACGTACGCCGGGGATGACGACGGAGCGGCGTCACAGCGTGTCTCGCAGTACCCTTCCTTCCTGCTGTTTTCATTCCTGTCTCCTTTTACCCCTGCTGCTGCGCTGCCTGCTCTCACGTCTCCGGTTGCGACACATCGGGTCCTCGCCACGCAGGAAGTCCTCGACCTCACTACGTGTCCTATCTGTCTCCAGGTAAGGCGCAGGTGCAGCAGCAGCTGCAGCCGCAACGCCTGCAGCGCGGCACAACAGCACCTGCAGCAGTTCTACCTGTCACAGCCGCGTGCGGTTAGCAGCAGGTGGCGCACCAGCGTCAGAACGTTTCGATTACATGGGAGCAGCAGCAGCAGATCCCGGACCGGTGCAGGAGAGTTCACGTAGCGCTCCTCGCGACACGAACAGCTGCTGCTGCGGTGCCAAGACAACAGTGTCATCAGGAGCAGCAGCGGCAACAGCAGCAGCAGCAACAGCAGCAGCAGCACCAGCAATCACCAGTGCAACCGACGAGCACAGCAGGAGCTGCAGCAGCAGCAGTGTGTCCATAGTGGAGTCGTAGCACCGCCTGGAGTAGAGACTGCCGCAGCGCTTCCTTCCAGCAGGAAGTGCGCTTCCACGCTGTCTCCTCACGTGTGCACACAGAGCATGCAGCAGCCCGTTGTTTTGTGTGTGCGTAGCAGCAGCCCGTCGTCGCACGCGGCAGTAGCAGCAGCCACTCTCTGCTGCTGGAACGGTGCCGGAGGAGTGGGGGCGTCCACCGTGGCCAGTGTATGTGTGTGGCTGTGTGTATGTCTACATTACTCAGCCGCATGCGCGCCAAAGGCGCCTGTGCCGTCCATACTTGCGTGCGCTTCCCAGGCGCGGCCTGTGTCTCTATTATTAGCTGTCTGTGTGCTGCCGCATACCTATGCACGCGTGGCGTATATGTAGGTAGGTGCGAGGGCCGCGTGGCTGGGTGGTCGAGTTGCGTGCGCGCAGTGGCTAGATGACGCAGACATGTATGCCCGTTTGTTTGCAAAGTCGTCTGCCCAAAGAGAAGTTTGCGTGGGAAGCGCATGCGAAGGACAGCGGCGGTGGGCCGGGGCAGCGAGGCAGTGGGGGCCGGAGACAGAAACAGGCGCATGACAGGAGCATGCACATGCAGCTAAATATCTGCGTACACGTGTATATGTGGGCTGCGGCAGTTATCTGCGTACACACGTTCGATTTGAGCAGAGGACTGTTCCGGCTGTGCTGCGTGCCCGGCCAGCGACAGGACGTATAACAACGCAGCACACCGCCGGCAGATACAATCGCAGCAGCAGCTGTCCACGTAGCACGCGCGCAGGGGACTGCAGTGTGGGGATGGGCGGTGCTGCGGCCGCGTAGAAAGAGCAGCAGGGAGAAGTCCTGAGTTGGCAGAGGGTCCTGCGTACAATGTGGGGAGCGTGCAGACAGTAGCGACCGCAACCCTTTTGCAGGTGTGTGCGGCGGCCTGACGGTGGGCGGTGGGTGGTGGTTGTGGTGCTGCAGCAGCAAAACTGCAGAGGTATGCAGCAGCAGCAACAGCCACGAGGCGGGCGCCGTGCAGCCGCACGACACTGCAGCAGTGCGGGCATGCTGATGCGACAGCAGCGCCCGTGTCGCAGGACGCAGGAGGAGAGCCGCAGGTGGCTGGGCGAGCAGGAAAAGCCAGAGCAGCCGTCGCGCGCGGAAGCGTAGAGGGATGCCTGCAGGAGCCGCAGCAGGAGCAAACACCGTGTGCGAAATGTGGGGCAGGCCGCATGCATGCAGCAGCGGCGGCGGTGGAAGAGACGCCGCCATGCGTAGAAGCGTTTCTGCATCCCGAGTGCACCAGTGGAAAAGTGTTGCTGCAGCCGGGGGGGTGTTGCACTTCAGGCTTGGTAGAACGCGGGGAATTTGTTGTGGGCTGCTGCTGCCGCCGATGAAGGAGGAGGAGGTGGAGTGCCTTTGCAGCGTGCTGCAATGGACGCAGGCTGTGTGGTGCACAGGCGCTAACTTGTATGCTCTGCGTGTGCGTGTGTGTTGGCTGCTGCAGGTGCTGTATAGACCTGTGTGGGGCCCGTGCAGGCATGTGGCCTGCGGCGGGTGCTTTGTGGGAGCGCTGCAATGGAGGAAGAAGTGTCCGGTGTGCAACCGGGAGATGCAGCTGCAGCAGCTGCAGCCCATGCAGCAGCCTGCTGCTTCTGGCCGCCAGCAACGTGTGCGAGCCCTGGCAGCAGCAAGGGCAACAGGTGGAGGGGAAACGGAAGCAGCCGCAAGAGGAGCGGCGGCAGCAGGAGGAGCAGTGACGTGGGAAGGGGGGAGCGGACAGCATCAGCTGCAGCAGTCTGTTTCGTCCTCTGCGTCAGCGGACGACAAGGAGTCGCCAGACGTGGGAGACGCCGGCAAAGGCGACTGCAACAGGAGCAGCAGCAGTAGTAGCGAGTTGACCGCCGAGGGCAGCGGTGCGAGGAACAGCAGTGTGAGCGCTTCCAGCAGCACCACCAGAAGAAGCAGCACGGGCTGTGGGATTGACGGCGCAGGAGGAACAGCAGTGACGCCGGCAGCAGTAGGACAGCAGGCGACGTCCTCTTATAGGGCGGTAGACGCTGCAGCTGTTGCGACAGCAGTAGACGCTACCAGCAAGGAGAGGAGAGAGCGGGAGCAGCAGCAGCCGGCTCATGGAATTGATGCTGCAGGCAGACGCGAGAGTCTGGACGGCGCAGACGTGACGGCTCGACACGACAGCAGCAGCTTCGAGGACGGGAGCAGCAGCAGGGGCCGCGGCGGGAACGGGGAGGCGCGTGGTGAGACGGGAGAGACGGAAGGCGGAGGAGGGGACGACGAAGATGAAAAAGCGACTCTTTTGCGTTTGCAGGAGGTACTGAACGAGTGCAGCCGCAGAAGACATCGCCCGACACTGCTGGGTGTGGGGTCACTCGAAGTCACACCTGCGGCAGCAGCAGCAGCACGAACTCCAACAGCGGCAGGTAGAGAAAAAGAAGAAGGTGGGCTCGCAGCAGGTGCAGGAGGAGACGAGGTGGTGGTAGGTTTGGCACGGGCCGCTTTGGGAGGAGAGAACGCTGGTGATGACGGCGACACTAGGCTGCCGTGTGGTGTACGTACACCGGACGTAGGAAGGAGGTGGCGCGCAGGCGAGGGGGAACCGCCGAAGACTGAGGCACCACAGGCGAGTACGGAGGTGCTGCCGACACCGCGTGATGTGTGGAGGTCTGCTGCGGATGGACAAGACGACCAAGACGCTGTCTCTGCAGAGGATCCAGAAGAGAAAGCAGCGTTGCTGGCTGTGTGCGACGCGTTTTACCAGCGGGTGATCCGCGCTGCCACCGCTGCTGCTGTTCCCTCGGGTGCAGGTGGGGCCGCGGCCGCGCAAGCAGAAGGTCGGGGTGGTAGCCACGAGACGGACCGGAGCAGCAGCAGTGCGACGACAGCAGCAGAACAGCAAGGCCGCGCGCACCGCAGGCCGACGAGCTCCAGAAGCAGTGCTGCTGCTGGTTCTGCTGCAGAACTCCAGACGACGCCCCAGCAGCAGTACGACAGCGGCGCTTCCCAGCTGCCGTCCGCCTTCTCCTCTGCCGTCGGCTTAACGTCAATGCTCTACTGGCGGTTGCTGTTGCGCTGCGAACTGTGCGGACAGCTTCTCTCTATGCGACAGTAAGCACCAAGGACAGAAGCAGAGATCTTTGTCTGCCGGAGAGCGTCCTGGGGGGTCGTCTTTGCGTCGCAGCTACTGCGCTGCTGCTGCGTCACTAGGAATGTCCAGGCGTCAAGAACCGGTCACTCTGCTTTCTTTTGCTGCTGGGCTTATTCCTGTGGCCGCTACAGCTGTTGCGACGATGACGATCACGTGGCGACCTCTCCCGGTGCTGCTGGAGCTGCTGCTGCTGCTGCAGCACGCGTGTCCGGCTGTTGCTGCCGCGCTTGATACATACGCCGCAGTCGTTCTTGTGCTGCGGTGCTGCTCCTACCTTGACGCAGTAGCTGCGGAAGCCGCGCGCACCGCGCCGTGTGCTGTCGTTGTGGTGGTGGGTCGTGCTGCTGCTGAATGCTGCTGGCGCAGCTGCTGTGCTGCTGGGGAGTGCTGCTGCATCTGTGCCACTGCCACTGCTACGCGGCTGCACTTTGCGCCTGCTGCAGAGATGCTTACACGGCGGCGGTGGGCTGCAAGCGCCGCGGTGTTGCGGCTGCGAAGAGTTTCTGCTGCAGCTGCGGCTCCAGTGCACGTGGTGCTGGTGTGTTGTGGCCCTTGCTGCTGTGCTGCTGCTACAGATACGACTCCCACCGTCGAGACGCATGCGTGTACAAACGGTGTCGCTTCTTTCCCTTCGGCTGCCCGTTTCATCTTCGGGTGCGGCCGAGCGAACTGCAGCAGCGACAGCTTGAGATCCAGCAGCAGCAGCAGGAGCAGCAGCAGCAGCTGTCCCCACTGCAGCAGGTGCCACGGGGTGATGGCGTGACCGCTGCGGTAGCCTCTGAGGGTTCTCCTGCAGGGGCGCGAAGTAGCCGCAGTGATGCAGATTCGTCCCCCGCTCCTGCCTGTTCTGCTGCTGCTGTCGCTGTCGCTGACGCTATTCATGCTGCTATGTCATCTGCTGCGGCTTCTCCAGATTCCGGTGCTGCCGCTGCAGGTGACTCTTCCACCGCTCAGAACTCCGCAGCAGGAGTAGCAGCGGCAAATCCGGCTGCAGTAGCAGCAACGTCAGCTGCAGCAGCAAGCCCGCCAGCAGCAGCAGTGCGAACTCGGGCAGCAGCAGCGGCAGGGCCTGCGTCCGGCGCACGAACTGCAGCGGCACAAGCAGCAGCGGCAGCGCTAGAGCTGCGTGTCCACGAGCAGAACTGCAGCCATCGGCTCATCAAATGCCCGTGCTGCCTGAAGTTCAGCTGCAAACATGCGTCGTTCCTGCTGATGCCTGCGAGTGATGTGCTCTCCCGTTCCAACGTCGCCGAGAACCCCAACAGTAGCATCCACGTGCAAGTTCGTAGTAGCAGCAGCAACGTGGGCGTTACCGACAGCAGCAGCGCTGCTGCCCCCGCTAGCCGCGGCACGCCCCTCAACGGCACGGAGGCAACAAGTGGCAGCAGCAGTGGAGGGCTCCAGCATCCTGGACGCCAGGAGCGAGAGCCCGCGACAGCAGCAGCTGCAGCAGCAACATCTGCAACAGCGGCCGGTGGACTCGCAACAGAATCCGCAGAGGATGCCGTGAACAGGCGTGAAACACTGCCCACAGATAGGCAGAGACCGCGGGTGCAGCAGCCCCCGCAGTATCAGCAGCAGCAGCTGCAGCAGCAGTCTGCAGCGGGGAAGGGCGTGGCTGGCGATGGAAAGGAAGACGAGGAGGTACCAGTGTCCACTAGCCACGCTTTTTTGTCAGCAGCGTCAAGCAGACGCAGGCGAAGTCTATCGCCTGCAGACGTCGGCACCGAGGAGGAATCTGGCGCTATGCAGCGGCAGCAGCAGCTCGCCCAAGAGCAGCAGCGGCAACAAGAGAGCCAGCAGAGGGCGGAACAGCTGCAGCAGCAGCAGCAAGAACAGGTGCAGCAGGAGCAGCCGCAAGTGGCAGCTCCGGAGCAGCAACGGCAAGTCGTCGCACCGCAGCAGCAGCTGCAGCAGGTCCTAACACCGCAGCAGGAGCAGCGGGTGGTAGCACCACAGCAGCAGCAGATCGTAGTTACGCAGCCGCAGCAGGTGGGGGGAGGCGGGGTGCAGCAGGGAGAACAGGCGTCGATGGCGCGAAGGGGAGCGCAACAGCAGCAGCAGGGGGACGATGAAGGCAGACGTGTTATCTTTGCTGTTCAGACTGATGCAGCCTCACTCTTCGTCGGCAGTGACATGGAAGATTTAAACGTGTCGGAGCGGGTGGGACGAGAAGTTTTTGCGGATTTGCAGGGCGTAATGGACTACGTTGGTAAGCCACCCCTGCGTGCAACAGCAGCAGCAGCTCCACACACCAGCCGCAGCAGTGGCACCTGCACCTGCAAGAGCGGCAGCAGCATCAGCACGAAAGCGACAGCAGCACCAGCAAGAGCGGCAGCTGCACTAGCAGGAGCTGCAGCAGCACCAGCAGGAGCGACAGCAGCACCAGCGGGAGCGGCAGCAGCGCCAGCAAGAGCGGCAGCTGCACTAGGCAAAGCGACATGAACACCAGTAAGAGCGACAGCACCAGTAGCGCGAGCAGCAAGTGCTGCAGCAGAAGCTGCAGGGGCCGCAGGACGCTGGAGCGCCGTAACAGCAGCAGGAGCGGCAGTGGTAATAACGGCGCGGGAGGACAGCCTGTTGCAGCACGAACCGAAGTGACAGTAGTAGTGGCGATAGAAGCAGCAGCAGCAGTACGGCCCGGCGCGGCTACAGGAGCAACAGCAGCAGCAAAACCGGCAGCCGTCGTCACTGCAGGAGCCGGAGCAGAGCAACAGCAGCGAGTGCACCGGCAGCAGCACTGGCTGTCGGAGCTCCAAACCCGCAGCAGCGTCCGCAACAACAGCAGCACGCGCGCCGCAAGGGCAACTAGAATAAGATCACGGCAGCAACACCATCCCGTAGGGCAGCACCGGCAACAGTCGGTGAATGAACTGCAGGGAATTCTTCAAATTAAGAAAAATTAAAAAAGAGAGTTGCACGTCTTCTCCAAAGGCGGGAGGCAGGCTGCAGCGACGGTAGCAACAGGAGGCAACTGAGAAGAAGCCTCGCTGCTACAGTGCCTTTACAAGCGACATACACAAGCGCATGGACCAATAGAATACATCAGGAACTGTGTAATTAGAAGGTTATGAGCATACACGTATATCAAACAGGCGAGCACACGTGTCTACCAGTCTATCTGTAGACCAGTGTCTCTCCGTCTCTCTCTATACATGTATATGTGTATGGCTGTTTAAGTATATAAGTACACGCGATATGTTACGTCGTTAGTGCTCGTACTCCATCAGGATTCATCTAGGTATACTTACATATTTATACATATATATATGTACACACACACGGACATATACATCTAAATACCTGTATCTCTCTCTATATATAGATAGATATATATATATATATATGTACGCAGATGTGTTAAAGAGTGACTCAAGTATATACCTACTTGTATAGAGAGCCGCATTTGTATCCATATAATATAAGCATGTAGAGAATATCTGTACTTATGTGTGTACGTGAAGATGTATGTACACAGATGTATAAAAATGGGTGTGTGCGCACGTCATTCGGTGATGCGTATGTATCTACGTATTTGCATGTATGTGTATCTACATGCAATCTATACACGTATATAGGTATATATTAGTGGTGCACATGCATTACGTATATAACGTGTAGATATAATATATGTATACATATATGTGTGTAGTTGAATTGTAGCATATGTGTGTACGTGTGTTGCGACGTATATGGACGTATCGGCACAACGTGTATATATGTATGTGTAAGGGAGTACTCGGGTCACTATAAACATGCTAGTTAGGAAAAGACAGGGAAGTTCCGTGGGGTGGGGGTATTACTGACGATGGCTGTCCTTTGTATATACATACACGTATATATATATATATATATCCACCAATACATTTACAGAGTACACAGAATAGAAGGTGTAAGTGTAGCGTATATATTTCTGAACGATACATAGACGTACACACATATGAAAGGCCAGTGACTCCGTCTCAAAGTTATTTGCCGCAGCAGAAAGGTGAGATCTGCGGCGACGGTGGTGGGCGTGTCGGTGGTGCGTCTGTTCGTCGCAGCGGAGGCAGAGGCGGAAATTGAGAGTCGCGTCGAGCGGCTTGGACTCGAACCGAGCGCCTTCGATAGAGAAAGTACGTCTTCTCTTTTTGTCGTCCCACTCTCGCTCTCTTTTTCTTTCTCTGTCCCTCTCTCTTTCTGGCCCTCTCCCTCTCTTTCTGGCCCTCTCCCTCTCTCTACCCCTCTCTCTGGCCCCCTCTCTCTGACCCTCTCTTTCTGTCCCTCTCTTTCTGGCCGTCCCTCTGTCTCTGGCCCTCTCTCACTGTCTCTCTCTCTTTGTGTGGCCCTCTCTCTCTTTCCGTCTCTCTCTCTGTGGCCCTCTCCCTCTCTCTGTCCCTCTGTCTCTCTCCCTCCCTCTCTGTCTGGCCCCCTCTTTCTGTCCCTCCCTCTGTCTCTGGCCCCCTCTCACTGTCTCTCTCAGTCCCTCTCTCTCTGTGGCCCTCTCTCTCTGTGGCCCTCCCTCTCTCTGTGGCCCTCTGTCAGTCCCTCTCTCTCTCAGTCCCCCTCTCTCTCTGTGGCCCTCTCTCTCTGTGACCCCCTCCCCCTCTCTGTCTCTCTCTCTGTGGCCCTCCCTCTGTCCCTCTCTCCTGTCCCTCTCTCTCT
>KL647289.1:6588646-6645916 GCA_000727475.1 Sarcocystis neurona | reverse complement strand
CCCTCTCTCTGTGGCCCTCTCTCAGTCCCCCTCTCTCTCTGTCCCTCTTTCCTGTCCCTCTCCCTGTCCCTCTGCCTCTATGGCCCTCCCCTCTCTGTCTGGCCCTCTCGCCCTCTCTGTCTCCGGCCCTCCCTCTGTCTCCGGCCCTCCCTCTGTCTCTGGTCCTCTCTCTGGCCTTCTCTCTCTCGCCCTCTGTCCCTCTCCCTGTCCCTCTGCCTCTATGGCCCTCCCCCTCTGTCTGGCCCTCTCTTTCCTGTTGTATTATCGCTGTCTTTCTCTGTCTCTCCTCCTCTCTCTCTTTCTCTGTCCCTCTCTTTCTTTCCCCTGTTATCCTTCCCTCTCACCTTCCCTTTCTTTCTCTGTCTCCCTTTTCTTTCTCTCTGTATCTCCCTCGAAAAGCCTCTTCGTGCGTGTGTGTGTGTCTTCATGTATTTGTTATCGCTGCGTCATGGTCAACCCCTGGCTTTGTGTGTATGTATACATATACGTATCTATTTACGAGTACGCGCATATATACTTACCCCTCTCTATCTTTCCTATGTACACACACTGTTGTACGCGGCTGTTCACGAATGTACATGTACGTATATACATAGAGATATATATACATGTGCACGCGCACCTGCACCGGTAATAAACGGTATCTATGGATCGGCAGTATATCAGAGAAGCTACACGGCACGTATACGTCTACATATACCGACGGACTGCTTGCCCGTGACAAATGTATATATGCATATATGTATATATATATATATATGTATGGAGCGTGTGTCCGTGCTGTGTGTGAATACATATATATATGTATCTTGTATGGAGTGTTTGGCTGTGGTATGTATATATACACGTCTACATACACACACATAAACATATATATATATATAAACATATGTGAAATGTCTGCCCACGATATATATATATATATATGTATGCATGTATATATATATATACTTTTACGTATCTATATCTACATATACGTGAAGTATTTGCCCGTGATACGTATATGTACATCTGCATATAGGTGGAGTGTTTACCCGTGGTATGTGTATTTATATACATGTTGCCGTACATATATATGCATGTATACCACACGTTGCTGAACGTCCACATATGTGTACGTGTCGCTGTCTATGTGTATGTCTGTGTGTGTGCGTATGTGTCTCATTGTGTATATATTTACGTATACAGGTTGCTGTACACGTATATCGATGTACGTATACGTTGCGAGTAGCCTCAAGGAATAAAGCGTGTTTTTGTTTTTGCATGCGCGCATGCAGACGGATACCTGCTGGTTTGCTCCCCCGACTGCGTAGTGAAGGAGCCGCAGCGTCTTCGTCTGGAGTTGAACGAGGCCCTCGCGCTTCTCGGTACGTCCCACGTCTCTCTTTTTCGACTGCATGCCTTTAAAGATAAAAGTCCACATTTAGTCCACGCCCATGTGTGCCTGGGTGTTTCTGCGTTTTTGTGTAGACACGCACCTGCTTGCACGGTGATTGATATATATATATAGGTGTATATACGAGGGAGAGAAGCGCACAGGAGCGAAGTTCCTGCGGGCCAGACTGCCGCACGCATGTCTCCTCCTGTGTTCAGCTGCAGTCTACTTAAACCGGTACATATGCACCCCCCACGCGACCGGGCTGTCTCACCACGTATGTGTGTCTCTGTGTGCCCATACACACATATATTACTCGTGCCTATATATGGTGTCTCTCTTTGTCCATATGTATGTACGCGCACGCGTACCTCATATATGTCTGTCTCTGTCCACACATATGTATATGCATGCGTACATTGTATGTCTCCTCCCTCTGTCCATATATATGTGTGTACACGCATACGCTGTCAATCAAGGTGGTGGGGAGAAGTATATAAGGACGTCTACAAAGGCCTTCCTGCTCTCTATATATGGTGTGCCATGTATGTGTATTACGTACATGTTAACAGTGTCGCTCCACCTGTTGGTACGCTGCTGTCATGCTCTACATATATATACAATGCACAAACATATATATATATATATGTATACGTCTATCTCTCTGTCTATTTAAATTTATGTATACGTCTATCTATCTCTCCCCTTCTCTGTGTCTCTCTTTCTCTCCATGTATACATATATGCTACGAGGATTCCCTCTGCGTCAGCGCCGCATTCTGCCTATGTGAATTAACTTTTTTTTGACTGAAGCGGGAGGGCCAGCGACCGACGCGTGTGCTCACACTGTCCTGCAGCCGTGAGTGGGTATATATACGTAGGTAGTTATTTAGAGTGACATACCTATACCTGCGCACAACACGTCTATACACCTGTATGCATATATGTACACACATATATCTACCTATGTATGTACATGAACATCTATCCTTCATTTTACATATACATATATATATACAGATACACATTACGTATGTATATAGGTAGGTATGTACACATATACACGTATGTTTACAGACGCACATCATATATATGTATATATGGACGTATATAGATATAGAGTCACGCCTGCAGGCAAACGCTGTGAAGGTCGTTATTCGTCCTGCGTTCCTGCGTTCTCGTTGTAGAGCGACGCGTGCAGGCAGGGCTTCATATCTCTCCTCCTCTCTCACGCGTTCCGCGTCCGTATACCTCACGGGTAGATGTATATATATATATATAAATGTTGAGGCTCGCGGTTGCAAGATGCGTATGTAATCTTGCGTCTGTAGTTGATTTCAGGCTCCTATGTACCAGCCGTCGATCCTGCGTATACGAGTCTGCCGTGTACCTCTTCCTGCTCTGTCGCCAGGACCGCTGCACGCCGGGGCAGCTTTTCTCCTATGCAGCGAATGGGATACTTTTGGTGTAGGTGCCTCTTCTCTCTAAGTTGCTGCTGTTGTGAGAGTACGACTACACAAGCACCATCTGTTGTTGCCGTGCTCGTGCTGCAGCCCTGGAGCAGCGGCTGTCGCTGGCTCAGCTGCTGCGGGTCGAGCGTTGCTGCAGTGGGCCGTGCTATACAGTTGCCACGGCTGCTGCGAGTTCCGTCGCCTCTGCGGGTCTGGCGCGGCTGCTGCTGTTACTCTTGTGTATGCCGCTGCCGTTACTGCTGCTCCCTTGTTGGTGCCGCTGCTGCTGCTCTGGTGGCGTTACACTTGCTGCTGCTTCTGTGTCAGTCGCCGCGACGGCTTCCTCTGTGTACGTATGTCGCCGTTGCTGCTGCTGCCGCTGCTCTATTGGTTGTGCCGCCGCTGCTGCCGGTCTGGCGGTGGCGTTGTTCCTGTTGCTGCGGCGGCTGCATACGTGGCTGCTGCTTCTTCTGTAGCACTTGCTGCTGCTCGTGCTGCCCTGCCACTGCTGCTGCTGCGTTTTTGCTGCGACTGAGGGTGCTGCCGCTGCTGCTTGGTGGCCTGGCTGTGGACAGGCGTTACGTGGGCAGTGGGCTTTCCCCTCTGCTTCCTCTTGGGCGTGGCTTCCTCATTCTGGAGCAGAAAAGCAGCAGCATTTGTGGATGTTGCCGTTCCCTACGTCTTCTCAACTTTGTCCGGTAAGTCGCTGTCGTTTAACGCAGGTGCATGCGCTCTCGAGGCTGCTTGTCTTTTTCTTCCCTTCCTGCACTTCTTCTCGCCCCTCTCTTGCTCTTCTTCCTCTGCTGCTGCTACTGCTTCTCTCCGCAGCTGCTGCTGCTTCTCCGTCGGCTCCTTGCCCAGTGTTGCTGCCGTCTCCCTTTCCTCCCGTGGTTGTTGGCTGTTTGCTGTCGCTGCTGCTTCTCCATCTGCCCCTTAACTTCCGTCCTGTTGCCGGCTCTGCTGCTGCGCCGTCTCGTCCGTCTGCAGCTGTCGCTGCTGCTGCTTTTATTGTCCCCCTGTGTCGTGGTCGCGCTTTTTGCTGCCGCTGCTGCTGCAATTTCCTCTCTTCCTGGTCGCAGCCACCTCAGACGCGCTGCTCGTCCCTGTGTGGCGTTCTTGCTGTCGCCTTCCTTTCGGCTGCTGCTGTTGTTGCTGTCATGCTGCTTCTGTTATGCTGCTGCTTCTATGCTGCTGTTGCTGCTGCTGTCATTCGGTTGCTGTCGTGCCGCTGCTGCTGCTGTCGTGCTGCTGCTGCTCGCACTCGACTGCTGTCACGCTGCTGTCGTGCTGATGCTGCTGGTGCTGCTGCCGTCATTCGACTGCTATTGCTGTCACGCTCCTGCTGCTGCTGCTGCTGTCGTGCTGCTGTTGCTGTCATGCTGCTGCTGCAATTGTCTTGCTGCTGCGGCTGCTGCCGTGATGTGCTTACGTTGCCACGTGCCGGTTTGGTTCAGGGTGGCTGTCGGGCTTCTTGAGGGGCCGTTCCCCCACGCTGTTCTTTCATCCTGAGCAGCTATAAAGCTCGGCTCGGAGCACAAACGCGGCAGCAGCAGGAGTAGGTGGAACAACACTGGAGCCGCAGCAGCGCCAGTAGGGGCTGCCGCGGCAACAGGAGTAGCAACTGCAGCAGCGTGGGGAAACCGCAGAACGGCAGCGGGCGAAGGACTGTGTGTGTGTCGCTGCAGCGGCAGTAGGATCAAAGATAGCTCCAGCAGCAGCCCCACTGGCAGCTGCAAGAGCAGCAGCAGCACAGGCAGCAGCATGGAGTGCCCAAGCAGGAGGGGGGAAGGGAGGAAGTTCGTAGAAACGTGACTTCTCGTATAACACGATGTCGCCGCGTATAGACGTGCGGCAGGAGAGGACATACAGCGGGAACAGATGCACTGATAACAGTTGAAGAAGAAGCGAGCGTCTGTGAGGACAGCACTAGCAGCAGCGGGGCGGACGGCATGCAGCAGCAGCGGCAGCAGATCAATGAAGAACGTTCCCCGCAGTCTCGTGAAAGCGAAGATGCAGCAGCAGTGGCAGGGAGGAGAAGGCAGCAGCTGCAGGAGCAGCGTTTTACTAGAGCCGCAGTGTAGCGGCAACACGGACAACAGCAGCAGCAGCATACAGAGCACAAGCCGCAGCAGTCAAAGCAGCAACAAGAACGTTTTCTACGAGCGACAAGCAGCGTCAAAACCTGTTCAGGTCAGTGGAGCAGCACCGGGAGAACGACGTGACCAGTGGTGACGCAACAATGAAGCCCGCGTCTCAGCAGACACAGCTTCTTAGTCCACTCTGTCTCGTCTCGCCTCGCGCTGCAGTGTAGCACAGTCACTCCGACTCCGTGAGTCGACTGAAGACAACTGACATACGGCGTCTCGTTTGGTGTTTACAGATATATACAAGTGTACTTATGTGTACGGTTTAGGTAGTCTCTTGTATAGGCATTTACATATATGCAGACATATACGGACATGCATATATGTCTCTGTCTGTATAAACTTGCGCCCTACTCACGTCCACAACGAAGGACGAGGTGCATGTGGATGATTTTTTAACTAAGGCCTGGAGAGAGCGCATGCACCCGGATGCATGTAGATGCGCGAACAAACGCTTTTGGTGTGACAAGAGATCGTGAAGGCTCGCCCCCGCACGATATATATATATATACGCGTAGGTATTTGTTTGAACTGTGTATACGAGCATGCTGCTGCAGATAAACGTCCACGTGCGCACGTGCATACACAGGAGAGGAAGCACGTAGGTGATGCACTTGTAAGCTTCTCACATGAGTAAAAGGAGCTCTGGTGCTTGTGATGAAGAGAGCCAGTCTGGACGGCGATCCGTCGTGTCTTGATAGTCGAAACCTATATCGCACAGCTGTTGTTCAGGGCTGTCGGAGCCGTGGTGGTGTCCCTCCGAACGGTGTCACGTTCGGTGACGCTGGCGTGGCAGCTGTTGCTGCATCACGCAGATGTGTCACCGAACGTGCCCCTTTTATTAAAACGAGATACCGCACGTGTTTTCCACTGGGAGCTCCTCAGGTCTCCACCAACAACCGCGGCTCACGTGTGCGACAGCAGCAGCCCACTGGACGTCGGTGCACAGGTGCAGCTTCTTGCGTGTGTTACTTACGCATACACCAGTGATTTTGTATGTGGTCGGTGGGCCCAGACGGCCTGCTGCAAAAGTCGGCTACTTTCCTGGCACCACTTCTGCAATAGCAGCTGCTACCGTAGCATGGGCACAACGCTTTGGCAACAATGGCGCAACCTCGGCGGTAGCAGTGGCTCTCACTTGAAAGACAGCACGAGCGCCGAGGCCTCTGCCGCAGCAGCACCGAGCTTCCAACGCGTCATCACGCTGTACAGCTCAGTTCTGCCATAGCACTGTCTGGCACATGCAGCAGCAGCGTCCCGCTTGTGTAGCAGCACCGGGGTGAGGCACGGCAGACAGCTGATTACGCAGCGGCAGAGCGTTTTTCTGTTGCCCGCAGCTTCTCAGTTCTGTAACGGTAGCGGTAGCACTGCTGCAACAGCAGCATTTCACTGACTCCGACGTCGCTCACTGGTGCAGCAGCAAAGCGGCACCTTGCTTCTACAGCAGGGGCACCCACCACACCAACAGCCGCACAATGCGTGTACCAGTCTCGCGCGAAACTTTGCTTGCTGTTTCGCCTCCGCACAGACTGGAGTTTCACGCGTTCGCTACGTGAGGAAAAGGTACGCACTGCCTACACCCTTTCTTTCGTCCTCAGTAACACTCCTGCCGCTTTTCTGCAGCAGAAATG
The DNA here is from genome assembly GCA_000727475.1 of Sarcocystis neurona. Classification (NCBI taxonomy): domain Eukaryota; phylum Apicomplexa; class Conoidasida; order Eucoccidiorida; family Sarcocystidae; genus Sarcocystis; species Sarcocystis neurona. The sequence continues at coordinate 6,639,316 of KL647289.1, read as the reverse complement.
TCAGCTTCCAATGACAATCGTAGCGACAGCCAAGAGTGAGACTGCTTTTGCGCACATGTGTATTCACACAAACGTAACTACGTATTAAAATGCATATATACACAAGAACACATTTACACGTCAACCAAATGTGCCTGTAGACCTTTGTGGATACAACTGTATCTGTGTGCACGTGCAACAGAAAGCACATACCTGTGGCAGCACCTATAGTTCACTGTAGGCAGGGTGCTCTGCGTAGACTTTACGCAGTAACCTATGGGTCACGTCGCGTACCAGACACCTCAGTACCCTTGGTACGTACGAGCCGGTATGGCGTTCTGCTGTAGTATATGTATTCCATTTACGGGCATATATATATATATATATATACACGTATGCGTAGAGGCGCCTCCCTCGTATACGTCTGTATGCACGTAGAGGCTTTGGTGATAGTTCGTGTTGAAGGGGGATGCCTTTCTACGGTCAGAACGTACATAGATGCAAGTACATATATATATATATATAGGTGTGTATGTATGGGCATATATCGATGGATAACTACAGGATGCATATGAAATAAATGGACCCACGGTAGTGAACAAACATATACGTGTACGTTTGCCTGTCTACCTACAGTCAACACATGCACCTAAGCACCTTGCACTGGTGTGTCTGCACTACGGAAGTGGTGTATATATATATATATATCGTTTATAGGAGAAGGCGATCCCTAACTACGAATATGACTCGAAGCGACGTCTGTGGAGCAGGCGTTCCATTACTGCGGTTGCAGGTGTCTGTGTTTTTGCAGAGTAACTGCATGTGTGTGTCTTTTAATGCATATTAACAGGTCAGCCCCAGTCTCCTATTGGCGTGTGAATCTCGTCTAACCAACCCCTCTAGCACCGTTCCTTCGTTTTCATGCATGTGGATCTTTTCTCTGCAGTTGTATCTTCCTCGAAGAGGAATTGCTACCGCAGTACTCTGGTCCCTTATATCAAGTAGTACGGTACAATTATGGAGTCGTAATGAGATCGAAACCAAACATGAACGGCTTGTGTATAGAGAGACACAGCTTGGTGTATACAAGTACATGAAGCTATGTGCACCCTTATGCAGGCGAGGGCCGCTGTGTTTGCGGGCGGGCGTCTTTTTGTCGGTCAAGCAGTTCCGTTTCCAAGGTTAACAAACGTATACCCACATATATACGGATTTCTCCGTGTAAGTAACATATATGTATATGTTTGTTTCTACGTTGAGGTTCCACCAAAAGATACACACGTAGTCTCATCTGCATACGAGGCATTCCGCACGGTGCTGTCCACGCGCCACTACATTTGGGCCTCTGCAGTGTCGATACACACCCCGACGTCTTTGGGTGAACAAATCTTTCTTCGTCTACAGACCAGTGCTTCCACCGTGATAATTTCTTGCGATATATTTACATATATATTGTTGTTCACGTATGTTTCCTCCTGGTTGTCAGGCATGAAAGACGTATGTATACACACAGAGAGAGAAGGCTATTACTTCTGCATATATACATATCAGTCGCTGTTGAGATGACCCGCCAGATGTTTTGTGCAGCGCCCTCTTTGACTGAGTGGAGACGCATCTCTCATGAAAAAGGACGTTCTATAGCAAAACTGCGTTCACGCAGGTGCCGTGGTCTTCTGCTGCGGCTGCGGTCGTTGTGCTTTCTCCTGCTGCTGCGAAACTCTGCTGCTGCCGCTCCTGTTACTGGTCAGCTGCTGCGCTCCTGCTGCAGCAGCTGCCGCTTTTCCTGCGGGTTGCTCCTGCTGCTGCGGCTGTTGCTGCCGCTGCGTACACACGTTTCACGTAATAGCTCGCATGCATGCACACAACGGCGGCGGGATCGCGTCTTGCTCGAACGTCGCGCGGCACCTTTCTTTTTTCTCTCTCTCTGTCCCTTTCCCTTGTATGTGTTTTATTTTTCGTCTCCGCTTGTGCGGAGATGGCAATCCACTTCCGTCAGGCTGCTACCACAGCTGCTGCGGTAGCTACTGCTGCTGCTACTGCTGCCGGTGCTCCTGCGGTGCTGCCTGCAGTCCACTCCTTTTCAAAGAGATTAAATCTTCCCAGTTTACTTGATCTCTTCTTCCTAAAGAACGAATGCATATCCCGCCTCTGAGTTGCGTGTACCGTTTTCCTTCGTGTCTGCTTCACCTGGCGGGCGGACTTCCATCTACGTGTAGCTGCTTATGGCAACAGCGTCGTATGTATCAACACTTTCGTACCACGCGTCCTTCCGAGAGAGTACTAAGCTCGCGGCGCTTGCTGCTCCTCTAAGATCCCCCTACGGGCTCTCTCCCTCCTTCGCGACGACGACAGCTACCGATTCTGAGCCTTCTCGGGGGATCGCGCAACTCTACGACTGCTGCTGCTGCTGCTGCGACTGATCCTGCAATTAGCAGGACTGCTGCTGCTGCGGCTGGTGGTGCCCTTGCCAGGACTGCTGCTGCCGCTCCTACTGGTGGTTCAGCGGGCAGGACTGCAGCTGTCGGAACACGTGCTGCAATTGCTGCTGCTGCTGCTGCCGCTGCCACGTGCGCAGCCGCAGCTCCAGCGGTTGTTCTGCAGCTCTTCATTCCTTCTTCGTGGCTCCTTCTGCGCTACCCCAAGTCGACCTGCAGGCACGTACAGACTTCCTTTGCCCTTGACGGTGCTGCAGCTTTATTCTGTCTGCGTTTCATTGCTTCCTTTGCCGCGTACATATCGCCTGGGCGCCGCAGGTTCCGCGGAAGAGCTGCAGCTGCTGCTGCTGCGTCACGCCGCTGGCGGTGCACACACGTGGCGTACGTACATCTCACTGGTTTGACGCCCGAGCCCTGGTGGTCTGCCGCTGCTGCTGGTGTTGTCGTAGTTCTGCTGCTGTTGCTTCTTACTGCGACGACAGGGCGCGAGTCGGCTGCTGGAGCTGCGTCTGCACCATCTCTAGTGCCCCTGCGTGCGCCGCCACATGCGTACCACTGCTACTTTTTCACTTCTTGTGTCACTGCGACTGCTGCTCCTGTGACGTACCATAAGAGCAGCTGTTGCTGCCTCGATGCTGTGGTTACTGTCCTGCTGCTGTCGCTGCCGTTTTGCTGCTGCTACTGCTGTACTCCAGGATGGCCAAATGTGGTGGCGGCACTGCTATCTTCCGAGCTTCTTCGCATGCGTGGACGCTCCTGCAGGTGCCAGCGACACGGGGACGAAGCTGCCGTACTTATAAAAAGGCAGCAGTGCCTCTGCTGCGGTTCCTGCAGCGACGGCCGCTCCACGGCAGCAGCAAGTGACTCGGAGACAACAGCAGCAGTAACACCAGCACCAGCAGCTCCGTTTGCTCCTGTGGCGGTGTGAAACCCAGTGGTCGTAGCCGCGAGGGCTGCTGTTGCTGCAGCAGTTCCTGCTGCTGCCGCCCCTTAGCTCCTCGGAAGTCTGCGACAGCAGGTCTGACCCAGATTTTGGCGTCTCGCCTCCTAGGTAAGAGAGCGTACAAGTTCGCCTATGCTGCTTCTCCTGCTGCCCAGGCGAAAAGCCAACCTACGATGCAGCAACAATAGCAGCACCGCCTGCAGGGGTGCATTGCCTACTGCAGCAGGGTCCACCGCAACCTTGTTCTCTAGAGGTAACTGTCCGTACGGCTGCCGGCAGCAACCATGGCAAAGGTTCCCACCGCAACAGCAGCGGCACCGTCACCGTGTGCAGCAGCAACACCCACGGCGGCTTCTGCTGTTGGTGTTGATGGCACTGCCATATTGACAACTGCCCGAGCGGCAGCACAGCCTCCTTCTCGTGCTGCTGTCGCTTCTCCGCCGTCCCTGTCGCAATTGTTTCTTCCGCCGCCCTCTTCGTTCTGCCGCTTCTTATGTCCTTCTCTTCCTGCCAGTGCTGCAGCCTTCCCCTCCTCATCTGGTGCTGCCGCTGCAGCACCAGCAGCGGTGTCCTCCCTGAGCAGTGGTGCTGCTGCTGCTGCCGACCTCACACTTCTCGAGACGCCTGCTTTAAAGCGACAGCGGCGCTCGCTGCCGTCTCCAGGGTCGTTTCCTCCGCCGCCGCCTCCTCCTCCCCCCCCTCCTCCAGCCGACAGCACGACCAGGGGACCTAGGCCTGCTGCTCTTACTTCTGAGCTGGTCAGCACTTCTCCTGCGACAGCGAGAGCAGCAGCAGCAGTAGCGAATGGCTTCTCGCCGACGTGTGCAGGCCCCCCTCCTTACAGCAGCGACTGGGCGTGGCGGTCGGAGCCTCCTCTGTCTCTGTCTCACAGCAGTTACCTGCAGCAGCTTGACCCCGCGCTCTTGCCTCGGGGACGTCTGCGACGGCTGCTGCTGTCGTTGCTGCGGAAGCAGCGAGCAAGTGCTCCTGCAGCCACTCAGGAGATAGACCGACGAGCAGCCTGTGCTGGTCCTGCTGCTGATGGCACCGCCAAAGCTGGGGAAGCCCCCTTTTCGAGGCCCCGAACCTCAGGGGCGGGCGGTGCGGCACCAGCAGCTGAAACAGCAATACTAGCAGCAACTCCCGTGTGGCGTCTGCCTACGCAGACTGCTGTCGTATCGCCACAGCTGTTCCCGTCTTCTGCCTTGCTGCTGCTGGGGTTGCTGCAGCACCTGCAGAAGCAGCAGCGGCAACATCAGGAGGAGCAGCAGCAACTTCTGGTTGCTTCTCTCATCTATGAAGGCTGCTTGTCTGCTGCTGGCAGCAGCGCGCACGGGACAGACAACAGCACACTCGCACCTGCGGCGGCAGCTCTGCGCGCGCTGTACGCCGATCGCCCGTTTATCTGCTTCTCCTGCTCTCGCCGTTTCCACACGTCAGCAGCCAAAGCTGCGCATCTTCGGCAACATTTTCTGCTGCAGCAGCTGCAGCATCCTGGGGCTCGCAGCAGCACCGCATCTACAACTGTTGTGGACCGCCGGCGAGGCAGAGCTGCTGCTGCAGCCGCAGCCGCGGCAGCGGCCCAGGCAGCAGCAGCAGCTGCTGCCGCCCAGGTGCAGCCGCTGTGGGGTCCTGTCTCCGCGTGGGTGCACACTGCAGCAGCGACAGACCCGCTGCAGCGGCAAGCGCGGCTGCAGCAACTGCAGCAGCAGCAGCAGGCGGCGGCAGTTGGCGGTCGTGCTGCGCTGACGGTAGCCTCTCCCCACAGTCCAGAATTGCAGCAGGAAGTGAGCGAGACTGCTTCGGGCTTCGGGCAGCTGCTGCTGCGTAGTGTGGAAGAACTTGAAGAACTTCGTCGCCTCGAGGAGCCCAGCGGCAGCAGCGGTGCAGAAACAGCAGCAGGACAAATGCTGCAGCAGGACCGGCTACCGTCCTGGTTTCCCTCTCACCTGCAGCGCTGGCTTCACTCAGAGTGGGGAGTGTTTGGCCGGGTGGGAGAGAATACTGGCAGCAGTTCTTTGACTGCTGGTAATGCTGCCGCTGCTGCAGCGGAGCTCCCTGTCGAGCAGGCTGCAAGTGGTGGGGGCGAAAAACAGTACGGTGGGGGCGTAGATCCAGCAGCAGCTGCAGCAGAAGCAGAAGCAGCAGCAGCAGCGGAGTCAGCCGCAGGAGCAGCAGAAGCAGCAACAGCGGCGGTGACGTCGACGCAGTGGAACGAAGTGCCTGTCTGGCACTGGGCGCTGCAAGGGCTGCGCTGCAGCGATGGGGAAGGCAGCAGCAGCGACACTCCTCGCAGCAGGAAGGACGTTGTTTCTCCTTTTGAAGGCGACCTGCAAGCCTTGCTGTGCAGCATGGGCAAGAACAGCAGCAGCAGCAGCACTGCAACAGCAGAAACAGAGGCTGCCGGCAGCACAGAGACAGAAGGGCCACTGCCGCAAAAGTCGTCTTCTTCTTGCTGTTCGAGCGCTGCTGCCCTGAGGACACGAGGTGCGGAAAGAGCAGCTTTTTCTCCACGCCGGACTGAACCTCCTGCTGCTAGTACGTGCGATACTTCTCCTGCAGCTGCTCGGGATCTCGTCACAGCTTCTGCTGATATTGCCGCTGCTCCGGCCATGGCTCCCTTGCGCCCTTCTGCTGTTTCTCCGGCCGGTTCTCGTGCCGTCGCTTCCGTTGCTGCTGCTGCTGCTGTCAGCCCCATGGAGTGGCACGTAGGAAAAAACATGGGTGCCTGGGAGAGAGGACAGGTGCACAGCGCAGTGCAGCGCAATGCGTTGCGACTGGTGGTGGTGCTGCTTCAGCAGCAAATCGAGCAGCTGCAGCAGCTGCAGCAGCATTTCGGAAGAGGAGAGAGAGACCAGCACGTCGGTAGCTTGATTGAACAAGGCAGACAGCTTCTGTTTCTGCAGCAGCAGCAGGGGGGGGAAGGTCGCGGACCGCTTCTTGTGGCGCTGCAGCAGCTGCTGCCGTCGCTGCAGCCGAGGCGCCTGCACGTCTGCAGCTTGACGCATGCGCCCTGTCTTATTCGCGTTGTTGTTTCTGTGGCTGCTGCTTCTCTCTTGTCTACGATGAAGAGCAGCAGACCATCCTGCTGCTGGACGTCGTGGCTGCTGCTTGGACAGATGCAACGTCCACAGAGGTGCTGCTGCAGCTTCACACGCAACTGCTGCTCCTCCTGCAGCAAACACAGGCAACGGCAGCCAGGCCGCACACCGTCGCCGCATCAGAGACAGCAGCAGGGGCAGCAGCAGGAGTCATAACGCCTGCCGCTTTGCCGCTGCCAAATCTGGCTCGCTGCGGCGCTGCCGCCGACACGTTCGGGTCTCTGCACCAGCCGACGGCGCAGCAGAGTAGCGACAGCAGCAACGGCAGCAGCAGCCAAGAGGAGCAGCAGCTGCAGATGGTGAAGCAGCAGCTGTGTGCCAAATGGGGGATGCAACCGGGTCTGCTGTCTGTGGCGGACGCTATTGAAGAGGCAGCAGCTAGAGCAGCAGTCGAACAGCAGAGGCGAGAAGAAAAGGAAGAGGAAGAACGAGAAGCAGCGGAGGCGCTGCTGCGGGTCCGTCTTCAAAGTCAGCAAATGGCGGTCGCGGCTGCTGCAGCAGCGGGACGCCTCCTCTGCTCGCCTGTGGCTGCGTATGCAGCCGACAATCTGCTGCTGACTGCCGACGCTGACGACGACGTGCTGGTGCAGCTGGGACTGCCTGCTGACGACGACGAGGAGGACGACGCAACACCGGGCGGCGAGACGGCAGCTGAATCAGGAGAAGCCAGCAGCAAGGAAGAGGAGGAGAAGGAGGAAGCAGCAGCGACAGCGGGAATGGCCGAATCTGTCGGCCTGCAGGGAGAACCACGACAGCGGGTGCTGCAGCAGCTGCTGAAAGACCAAGTGCGACTGGGGAAGGACGAACTGCAGCAGCAGCAGAGTAACGGCAGCAGAGGGGGTACGAGGCTGCGCGTACACTCCATAGCAGCAGATGACGGAGACCTGCCCGACCTGGTGCCGCCTAATGTGGTGTATCTACACACCACTTGCTTTGCACAACTGCTGCACGAAAGCGAGCAGCTTGTCAAGCTGCTGCGGCTGCTGCTGCTCGTACGTCCCCTGCTGCTGTCGTCTGCTCCCACCTGCGCGGAGCTTGAGCAGGCAGCAAAGGCAGCAACAGCGGCAGCAGACGCGGCCAAATCAGCTGCTGCCGAATCAGTAGCAGCAGCGCAAACCACAGCAGTCGGTGGCGCTGGAAGAACTGCTGCAGTGACTCCACACGAGCTGCTGCTGCAGGCTGCTGCTCGCTCTCTTATCGGCAGGATGCACGGGGTGTTCCAGCAGGTGCCCTCCGCCGCACTGAGCAGCACCGTGCTGCTGCTGCAGCAACAGCGACGCTGCAGCAAGTCGCAGAAGGCTGTTCCTGGCGGTGCAGCAGCAGCAGCCGCACGTGTCATGCCGGCGACACACAGCGACGAAAGCAGTAGCAACACCAGCAGTGGCCGCTGGCAGTTTGAGACGAATCTGCATGCTTCGTATGCGCATGCACCAAGAGCACGCGGAGGTGCTCCTTCTAGGCGGCGCCTGCGTTTTGTCTAGCAGATGGAAGACGACTCTATTTTCGTCTGCTTCCATGTCGGGATCGGCGTAACGGTGTTTTCGTCAACATCGGAGCGCCTGCATACATTTATGTATATATATGTATATGTGTAAGTGTCCACGTCTGCATCTCTCTCTCTATATATACATATATATATGTAACCAGTGCATTTGTATATACGCTTGTACGTCACTGGTACGTTTCTGTGTTCCACGCGGTGAAAGTTCTGCCACCGGGGAGATGGTCGTGGGCGAGGTAGGGACGCAGCAGTTTGCTGGAGGCGCGCCGATGCCTGACCGGCAATTCACACAGAGGAAACTGGTGCTGCTGCTCAGCCAAGTGTCGATCGACAGAGTCACCTAGTTCACTTCACCCTCGCGTCTGCACTTGCGCAGCGAGCGACGGGTGTATTTACATATATATATATATATGTATACACATATATCTAGGGGTGTTCTTGTAGACACTTTTTACGTATACACACCTGTGTCTGTGTGTGGTCGTCTCTATGACATGGCGGAGGTGCGGACGTGTACGTACGTTTATATGGAGAAGTGAGACGTGTCCCCACACGTATGGAGAGACATTTGTGTATAAACGTATATACACACACACGCGGGCTGCTGACAGTCTCTCTACATTCACACAATAATATGTCTACATATGTATATGCGCATACGTATACATAGGTAAATGCACATATTTATGCGTATACATATATATATAGATAGATAAACGCACATATTTATATACATTCATACAAATATAGATAGATAGATACATGCACATATCTCGATGTACGTATATATATATATATGTATAGATAGATAGGTAGATAGATAGATAAGTGCATATATATATATGTGTAACTGTATGTAGATGTTCTTTTTTGGGAAGTCGTGTGTCTTCGCAGACAAAACAGTCTGCGGTGCGGAAGCACGCGCGGTGCAGTTTTCCATTGCGGCTGCAGCAGTCAGATGCTGCGTGCGCAGTGTGCCGTAGTATACACACACTGGGACGCACAAGCCACTCCGAGCCGGTGTACGTACACTTGTGGACGAGGACAGAGGGATAGTAAGCGTAGTACCACCTTGTGTGTAAATTAAAAATGTGGGTATTTGTTGGTGCCATCATGTCCACCTGCGCCTCCCTCCTTTCACACATATGCCTATATATATATATACATATATGTGATAATCTGCAGCGGTTGGTAGACGTGTCTACACATACATGTGTATATCTATACTTACCTGTACATATATATATATGTATATTTGTTCTAAAAGGTACATGTAGAAATTCGTGGGTACATCTGGGCGTACGTGAAGACACGTGTACAAATGTGTACTTGCCTAGGTGTGTGTATCTATGGATGTACGTGTGAGCGAAGGAGTATCTATTTGTGTCTGCGTTTCTCGGAGAGGAAGTGTGTGCTGCGAAGGAAGAAACTGCAGAGGCGTCGCCACAGCTATGTAGCGCTACGCTATTGCAGCTGCCGCAGTGTTGTTTCTGCATCGGCAGCTGCAGCTCTTGCAGGACATTTCTGTCCTTCGGCGATCCTGCTTGAGAGTCGCGCTGCTGTGGGCAGGCACTTTCTCTTCAGCAAGTCCAGTCCTGCTGCTGCTGTTGCCATCGTGGAGCCCCTGGACTCCCAGAAAAAATACCTTTGCACTGCCGCGTCTTCTGCACGGGGCGTGTTCCATCCACTCAAGCGCCAGACGCTATGCGCTTGTACGCACTAAATGCTTGTATATACGGACGTACGTACACGTGTACATATTTGTACACATATATATACACATATATGTTTCTATCATTTGCGTATCCACGTATTTACATATATACGTATTTACACGTGTACACATAACCCACATCTATACATGCGTGGTGACGTACGTGTGCACTGATATACCTACACTTGTGTATCTGTACGACGGCATTTCAATGTGTACGTGTAAATACTGATACACTTACATGTATATGTTTATACGACTATACATATATATATATATATATATATATGTCCAAATACGTGTGAAGCGGTATGCGTGTGTGAAGATTTATGTGTGGACAGGCAGGGAGACAACCGCTGCTGTCGAGCATGTGAGAAGGACACATGACCACGTCCACCTTGCATGCGGCGAGAGCAGGCACGATGCGCAGCTTCCTGACTATAACAGAGCTTTTGAAAAAATGTATGTGTGAGAGTAAAAATGTAGCGACGCGCATGTATAGGTGCGGCCTTGTGTGCGCACAGGTGTACGAGTGTCCTTCTGTACGCGTGCACGCAGATCTCTAGCGTGACTGAGCACTACCTTTTCGTAGACGAATGGACGCGCATACGTAGGTAGTGACAGCCCGCCCTATTTCGTTCTACGTGTGTACACTTCAAGATACATACATAAATATGTAGAGAGAAAGAGACAGGCGGGCACACAGGTCGGGATGTAGAGCGAAACATGTAAGTTTTGTATACGAAGTATCGCTTCTTCATAAAGAACGTCGGGCGTTGGCGCGGGGCGCACACCCAGCGGTACGGTCGCCGCTGCGCCGCAGAGCGGATTCTGCGCGCCTTCGTAATTCCAGAGCAACGCAGCAGAGGCAGAAGCTACGAAAACTGCTCCTGCGGCCAGCTCTCCCGGAGGAAGCGGCGCAACAGCAGCACTATTTGCTGCACAGCAGCACTCATCGCACTGAGTTGGCGGCGGCGCCAGCACACTGTCCACAGCAGCGGCATCTCAGGAGCCGCAGCACGTTTATAAGCCGGCTCGGGTGAAGAGGCGCTATATCGATCTATCCATCTCTCCTTCATACATACATATATGTACACGTATGTGGTGCCCGCAGTAGAAGTCCCACAGTGGAAGCCGCAGTAGCAGCAGGGCGGCTAAACTCGGGTGCATGCAATAGCACCAACACCATCGACCGAGTTTGCTACCACACGAGAGGCGGCAACAGTAAAAGCGTTGCAACAGCGAGGCCCTGGACTGTGTTCCAGACAAGTACAACGCAGACAGACAGGGAGCGCTCATGCCTATATGCACACATACGTTTCTATGCTTGCGCAGACGCCTGCGCGCACGTACGCGCGCATAGACACGCGCCTCCATAGGTGTAGAGATTCTGAGGCGTAGGACACATACCTGGCCTCACATGAGCGGCTGCACATACACAAAGACATGCGAGTTGTTATTGATTCACACGTACGTGCTACGTATGTAACGATGTATGCGTCACTGACGTTTGTCCCCATTCAGGATCCTGCGTGTGGAAAGCGACACATTTCTCTTGTAATTTCGCGTAGGATAAAGGGGCGATTCTGGTCAAAGCACCTTAGACCGCAGAGCGGTTGCAGGTGCTAAGGTCACCATGAAGGACGGGTAGACGTGCATACACAGCGCAGCACACTAAGAGTGTACAGACACATACGTATGTTTATGAATATTTATATGTGTGTATATACGCATATACACGTATTCACAGGCTCGCGTACATATGAGCATATAACGTTTCCCCGGGTATACGGACACGCGTGGTTATCGCTGCTTCCACATACACGTTCCACGTATGCGCATATATATATATATATATATATATGTGCACACACTCATGCTTGTAGCCTCTGCCGGAGTGTTGTAAGACTTTCTCACAGCCAGCTGCAGTCTGCATTTAATCTCGTCAATCTCTGCAGCAGTCACTGATTGCTCCACACGGGATATCGTCCACAAAGCCGCTGCAGAGGTTGCTGCTCCCTTCTCTTTGGTCGTATTGCTGTACGTACGCACAGACACACAGATAGCCCTCGGCGGCAGGTCCGTGTCTCTGTAGCTTCTTATTCCGCAGCTGCCGCTTCAACACCCAGGTGCGCTACTGTGCGGGAGTACGCGCAGCACCTTGGAACGGCAACACAGCTCCGACTTACGTATTATATGTGGACGCGCTGGTAGTTCACGGCAAAACGAGCTTTTCTACAACTTCCAGTTTAGGGTGGTGTATTCTCGCCATCTCAGTCCACGTTAGATGAAGAACTACTTTCATACATGTGCGCCGTATTTCAGACAAGTAGGCATTTTACCACAGTAGCACAAATCGTCAACCTAACTCCTCTCTATCGAAGTATCCACCCTTCTACTAATTTATATATATATATATATACTGCGCACGCCTACGGATCATAAGACACGGATGGTACGTCGTTTATGGCAGTAACAACAGTTGGTCTGAATCTTGCAGGCTTCGCCGGAATAGCACTGGCTGCAGAAACTTTTGCTGCAGATTGAGAATCAGGAGCAGCACAGCAGAAAAGGTGCAGTGGGGAAGAGTTCCAGGTCGTAGCGCTAGATGTGGTCCTCCCAGGAACGGGGACAACTACGTAAGAGCAGTGATCTTCGAAAATACTACCACTCATTCGTGTAGCGTGTGTGCATGTGCAGTGACTGGCGCCTGATAGATTCTCTCTTCTTTAGAAAAGGTGGTAGCGACGTTAGTCGGCTATGCTTGAAATCAGCGTGCTCTTCAACAAGCGTATCCACCCCCCCCAGTTCGTTCCCACTCACTCTCTACCAGCAGTACGATCTCTTTCGTTGCACTCGTTACACACGCCGGTACTCGCCATTCATTGATAAGTTCTTCTTGTTGTTATCTATCGGCCTACTTGTAGTGGACGAGTTGAAGATCGCACTGAGGCGCAGCGGCGCCTGTGTTGCTGCAGCTGCTGCTCTTTCAGTCGTCGTGCTTCTCTTTTGTAGTCTGGGACGCGAATCCCCACAACATTTTCTCTGTAATGCTCGGTTGTACTCTCTCTTCCTGCCCACGGCGTGTGTGCACAGCACCACAGCAACACCGCACAGAGCCGTCAGCACAGCAGCAGGAGCAGCAGCACAACAGCGACAGCGCACATAACACAGCGGCAGCAGCATCAACGAGGGGGGTAAAGGGAAGAGCAGCCACAGCGTGAAAACGACCAGCCATACAGCAGCAGCAGACGCGCCGTAGCAGCTGTAGCAAGCGCGAAATAGCACTAGGAGATCAGCAGCGGAGTGCTATAGACGCAGGAGGGACATGGCAACAGCAGCAGCCACACACCAGTATGCCACTGCGGCGCGTCAGTCGCGCGCACACAGCGGTAGCAGGGGGCACAGGAGCAGGAGCACGAGTCCTACTGCAGGGGCACCAGTACCGTAGGAGCAAAAGGAGTACAGTGGCAGCAGGAACACGTTACCAGCGAGAGCAGCAGCAGAGGTACAGCAGTCTAAGGGCACAGCAGGAAAAGTTAGCTACAGGAGGACGAGCACAAGGGGTGCAGCAGAAGCCGTACGGTTGCAGCAACAGCAGCAAAAGTACTTCCACAGTCAGCAGCAGCGTCACAACGCCTGCACCGGCAGTACCCGTATCAACGGCCCAGGGCTCTGGCAGCAGGTGCAGCAGGAGGGGAGCAGCAGCGGCGCAGCAGCAGTAGCATGGCAGCCTTCCGCATCACAGGTTCAGGTACGACTGCAGTCGCCGCAGCAGCAGCACGACAGTTCAGTACTAACAACTCACACCACCAGCAGCAGGCGCAGGGACCTGCAGCAGCTGCATTTACCTCAGACACGCGGCTACGGAAACAACTAAGCAGCAGCTTCCACGTGGCATGCACAGCCGCATAACAGAGACGCGCTCAGAGGCGACTGGTGACGATGCTTTCTCAGTCGCACGTTATTAAGAGGACGCTCGCTTCATTGAACAGGTTTACTCAAATGCTCGTCCATCTCCTAGTTGGCTGAATTCGCACGACCTAACTATGCGCATACGCCTACATCCATATATGCATATATATATATATATATATGTAAACCTTGTGTACACGGTTGTATGCATGTATACATACCTATATACTATTTAGCTCTACAAATGAGAAACACACATCTGCACGCACATATATACATATATATATATATACATTGACGCTCGCGCACACACCACTGATCTTCATGTATATGTATATATATTGATACATTTATAGATAGGCATATACATGCAGATTTATATATATCTCAAGCGGCTTAATGTGGTACATATTCGCACAATCTTCGACAAACGTGAAGTTAAAGGATCTAAAAGATATGCTCATCCACGTGCTTGTGGCCCGCCGGTACCGTGGGAGTCCGTACAAGCCTATACTACGCGGAGACACGCATATATTGGCATTTGAATACATACGCAGGGATCCGAGCTGCCACACATATTCGTTTACACAGCTAAGAATACCGGGACAAACAGAGATTACGCAAAGCCGTATGTCCGTGGCACCCAGACACACGCTGAGATGGACAGATTCACACGTATACATATATAACTTCTCAGAAACACGTATATGAATATATATAAGTTCCGAATACATGTACACATATATCCATAGATATATATGGGTAAGAGCCGCTGTAGAGACACAAAGTAGAGACACGTGCTATAAAGTTAAACGTCGCGAGGTCCTTAGGCTAAATCGTCTCTGGCTGTTTCCTTCTCTTCCCACATCGTCTCCCTCTTGCAGGGGCGGGGAAGCAGCAGAGGAGAAGCATGGGCGGGGCTTACGAGCAGCGCTGCGGAAGACTTCGTACTCGCGCAGGCGGCGTTCTTCCTCTTTCTGCTGCGCCAGCAGCTTTAGCTCGATGAATCTAAGCACAGGAGCAGTAGCGCATGCACCACGTGCGAACGTACGAACTTCCAGAACAGCTGGCAGCATCTGTCAGTCCAACTTCCAAACATTGCACATTTGTCAGTCGATTATTCTCTTTCCTTCGAATGAAACTGCAGCAGACGGCGAGACGCTTGCCGGAAAGATGGCAGCCCGCAGCACCAGGCATGTTCTCCTGCGTGCACGTGAAGCGCTACCTTCTCTCTTTGCAGCAGTTCATCTGCAGAGCCCACGTGCAAGGAGCTACGTTTCCGCACACAGGACTGCTGTATACGCCGAGAATACTTTTTGCATGTATGTATACATGTATGCATGTATGTATGCATGCACATACATATGCGCAGCAGCACGCAGCTGCATCGGCGTGCTGCAGCAGCAATCACGTGTGTAGGGACGTCTGCGTAAGCGTCGGAGGCAAGGGGTGGGACGTGACGCAGTCTATCTGTGTGCGGCACCACAGGCGTCAGCGGGTTCCGCACGCTGCACGCATGAACAGCAGCCCGGAAGCCTTGCAGCAGCACGTCTTGCAGCAGCAGCTGACTCTGCGACCCGCAGCTACAGGCTAGAACGGCTGTCGCAGCAGGGTAGAAGGATTCGCTCAGTAGGCCAGAATATTTGCAAGAGCCAACTTCTTTTATACGTATATATAAATATTTGTACGTCGAAAGTTGGGCTGAGAATACGTAGAGAGAGACCCACACATTCACCTGTGCTTCAAGCGTGCGTGGCTGCACGCCGCTGGTGCATGGCGTGGCGAGCTGCTTCTTTCGCACGTGTCAGCGCACATCAAAACTTCCTGTATATATATATACACATACACACATATATGTGTATGTACAAGCATACGTGTGTATACATATATATATGTATATATATCTGTATATATGTATATATCTATATGTACAAATATGTATATACATATATATATATATATGTATATATATATGTATATATATATGTATATATATATATATATGTATATATAAATGTATATATGTACGTATATGTATACGTACGTATATGTGTATAAATGCATCTACATGTTCTGTATCAATGATTGGACATTTACGCATTTACATGTATGTTTGCTTTCAAACGAAGAGAACCACTTGTCTCTCTCTGTGTCTCTGTCTCTGTGTGTCTCTGTCTCTGTGTGTGTGTGTGTGTGTGCATATATGCGTCGGTGTCATTTCTTCGTTCGACTCGTGGCTTCAAAGAGGAGGAAGCGAGAGAAGGCGACGTGCGGCTACATTTCCTCCACTCCTGTTGCTGCTGTTGACGCGACGTACCTGCCGATGCCCTTGACGTTTGCGAACGACGTTTCTACTGGACGAAAATCAACGCAGCAGCGCAGTGTTAGTAGTCGTCAGGACACACGTGTGTAATACGCCTCTGCTGAAAAGTTTTCCTCCGTATCTGTGCACCACCATACACTTCTGAGAGGCTGTAAGGACGTAGTTCATCCACGCACAAGCATCGCGGATACAAATTTATATGCGCGGTGAGTACAGGCATCTCTGTATGTAGATTTACGTGCAACTATACATACACATGTGTATACACATATACATGCGTATACCGATATATATAGATTTACATGCAACTATACATATACATGTGTACGTATATATATATATATATATATAGGTACGTATACCCATACACACTTGTTTGCGGGTGCACACGTATACTTGCCTTTATTTTGGGACATACAAATCATTCGATGTCTCTGCAGACTTGTTTCACGTACGTTCATGTATTTAACCTTTTTAACCGACACACGTATACACATATATATCTGTGTGCTCACGTGTGTAGAAGGGGCAGTTGCAGAAGGAGAATAAAGGAGAAAAACAGCAGCACGTGCAAGTGAAGAGCGAGGAAGAGAGAGGGAGAACGCGGAACAGAACAAGGAGAAGAAACGCGGCAGGACGAAATGGTGGTGGACGGGACGAGGAGGAGGAGGAGGAGAAGAGACGTTGTACATGACGTCTACGCGGAGAGATGAAGGAAGGGAGAAGCAGAAAGGACTCGCAGAAACGGCGGAAGACAGGGAAACGGAGCCGAGAAGTATCCTGAAGAAGAAAGGTATCCGTACGTAGAAGGGACGGACAGCAGAGAAAGCTTTTTTCGTGGACGAAGAAAACAAGAAAGAACTACAGCAGGTGTGGGACAGAGACGGCGCTGGAGAAGCGGAGACAGGGGGACACGGCGCCAGGAGGAGAGAAAAGATCGAGAAAGGAGATCACGTAGAAGAGAGGTGGAGAAGGAAACGAGAAGAGACACAAAAGCTGGACGAAGAAACGGCAGATATATCTGGTGGCCTCTCACTCAGTCTAGAAGTGCAGCTGCTCTCTATACAGTCAGACCGACAAGCAAATGCATGCGCCAGTTCAAGTAAAAAGACACGCAGGTGTGCGGCAGAGAGAAAGGAAGTGAAGAAAAGAGAAAAAGAGGGAACCAGAACTACACACACGCATACGTAGACAATCCTGTGTACACGTGTGTAGAACTATTCAATAGGCATATATACATATATTTGTACGGATGTACACAAGTACGCGTGTACACATATATACATATACACGCATACATACATATATATATGTATATTTGTAGTGAGAGAGAGAGAATGTAAAGCGCTTGTACATACAGGAGGCGTGCAGCGCAGCAGAAGTGGCAGCAGGTTGTAGACGCGGATGGAAGGTGCACTCTGCGAGAGCCTCCTCCTCCCTGCAGCCGCAGCAGCAATAACAGCAGCACAACAACGGGGGTCCTCTTTTTACATCTTCCTCTGTACATATACACATGTATGTATATGTGCGTATGTGGATCCATTATCCGTCTGTTCTGTTCTCTTTCTCTCTATGTATATATCAATATGTGTGTGGTCCTATTCCCAGTTTGCCTTCTCTCTGTCTTCCTCTCTCTATATATGTACATACATATATATATATATATACATGTAGAGACCCAGAGAGAGACAAGGTACAGAGGCGTGCACGCGCACCAGTACGTCCACACACACACACATATCTCTTGGTTCTTTCTTTCCCTAATTTCGCGTATATATACGTCCCAGATCCACAACAGCCTTCCTTGTGCCTGTATATATATATATATATATGTATATGCTTTGTTAGAGAACCGGGAGCACACATATATATGCGTATACATTTTTCTGCATCTGCTTGTACAGTCGGAGTCGTATTATCAAGTGAAGAAGGACAGAGATATACGTAAAGGGCGCATATGTACGGTTAGCAGCTGCTTGTGTACATGTAGGTGTCCTACTACAAAATCTGGCTAATGCCCAGACTAGCCACATATACACATGTGTGTATACGTTGATATATACAGATGTGTACACAGAGAGAGAAGTATGCCTAGTAGGAATGTACAGAAAAGGAAGCGGGATCTAGGTCCGAGCAGGGTGAGAAGTACTGGCGCCCACAGCTGCCATTATACATGTATGTGCTCGTCCATTGGTCAATCTGCCAAACGTCACACAAAAATACGTGTACGTATATATATATAAGTTGTTAGACGAGAGCTAGTTGTAAATGAGTAGAGTTTATCGGTTTGCCTATCCCTAAAGGGTCGCATATCTATTTGCACGAGAGACGGGAGCTTTTATAAATGTATGTATTTATGCTTGTGTGTCGATCCCCCGAAAGTCACCTCCATATATATATATATCGAGAATATACGAATACGCAACGGTGTATGCAGGGACATGTAGAGAGGAAATCGACCTCCCCTGGAAACATCCCATGGACGGGCGTTACTCCCCCCGTCTTCACTGCAGAAGTGGCTACTTGTAGCCAGGACTTGGCTCCAAATTTACGTGGAGTGCAGATGTACGGCATGCCGCTTGTGGGAAGGATTCGGACCTACGTTTATATATGAAGAGATAGAGCTGTGCATGAGTGAAGACAAGGAAACATACGTATTTACTTTCTACCTACCTAAGTATGCACATATATATATGTATATACACCCGTTTAAACAGATATATGTATATATACACATGAGTATATGGGTGCGTGCACCGACACTAGGAAGTACACTTCCCTGAATTGATATAACTATGGCGCCGTGCGTGCCTAGCCACTTGCACGGAAAGAGACGGACACTCCTGCAAGTGGAGACGCAACTGCAGACGAGAACGTTTGCAGGGAGGAGAGAAGTTCCCCTCGCGGCAGCCACTGCTGCGGTGCTTCGGGCGCCTCCTTCGAGCGATGTCTTAGTCAGGGTCCACTACCCCATCCGTCTACGTAGGTGATTTCTCTCCATCAAAAGTCAAGAGAAACACATTCTTCCACTTTTCCTGATGAGCCTCCACTCCAAGCCAACAGCACCCACCCACGGCACATCGCCTATATATATATACACATACATGCATATATATGTGTATAGAAATATTTATATATACGTACATACATATCCGTATATACACACACATATATACATATATATATATATACATACACATACATATTTACATATATATATAAATATATGCACACATACATACATCCATACATCCATCCATCCATACATTCGTACATACATATATGTGTTTGTGTACATCCGTATACATACAGTTATAACCGTGTCGATACTTGTCAACGTGGACAGACGTGGAGGAAAAGAAGAAGAAGAGGAAATCACTTTCTCCACACGTACTGCTGCTTCCGACGGCAGTCGCGAAGGAGGTCCCGTCGTCTGCGATCTTCCGAAACTCTGTCGAGGAAAAACTGCAGCACACACATGTCGTAGGCGGCAGCAGCAGCAGGCACCGTCTCGCCCCTTTCCTACCCAGGAAGCAGCAGCATCTGCATGCAGGAAGGAGTGTCTCTGTGCTGCACGTGAAACAGCCGCAGCAGCAGCAACGCCAAGCAGGCCAGCCTTCTCCTTACAGACGGCCCCGCAGGCAGCAGCAACGCGTTGGGGAGAGCCTCTTTGTGAACAGCTACAACGCGACGCACGTAGCAGCAACAGCAGCAAAAGATGTTTCTGACTGCGCGCAGCAGCAGACAGGCACTCCATGCCGCCTCTGCGACAGCTTGTTTTTGCCAAGGTCCCTCTTCCTCCCCCGAGCAGCAGAAGCACCAAGAGCTACGGCGCATGCAACAGCTGCAGCAGCAGCAGAATGGAGAGAGAGAGCCTGAGGGCTTCCTGGCACCCTTCGGCACAGCAGCTGAAGAGAGGTGGGCATGCTACCGTATCTCTGCAGCTGCCGCAGCCGGGACGTTCATATCTCGATACATGAGTGTATCACACACACGCACACACACGTAGAGCTGAGATGCTCACCTCACGACAAACGAGAACGTGGATCAATAGAGGGAAAGAAAGGGAGAGGGAAGCCCTACTTACGAATCATCTGTGGACACACGCGTCTAATCTGTATGCTTCCCCTTCCACGCATAGCTTTTATCCCCACTTCAAAAAGGCGCACAATAGTGTTCCGCGGTATAAGAACCAAGTAGCACAGATCTACGCACTCGTGTGCGCCCACTGGCTCTCCGCTGCATCCGTGTACACGTAACATATATGCATATATGTGTATATGTATATGTTTACGCCAGCGACTACACATATACGGATGTATACATTCTGAAGTGTTCGAGCAGAAATTCATCCGCTTATACACACGCACCAGTAGAGAAAACGCCAAACGCGTTTCTACGTATATTGATATATATATATATACAAATATATATATGTAGGTCGTTCGGGTCAATGGTCGTGTGCTTGGGTGGAGGAGAGTCGTTGGGCAGCGGCGGAACAGAAGGTGGACCTGCAGATCCTCGAAGCGGGAGCGAAGGTGCGCAAAGCGACGCTGGTTGTGGCTGCGCTGCTGCCACCGCTGCTGCTGCGGTCCTTGCTGCCCGATTTCCTGCTGCTGCTGTTGCTGCTGCTCGCGCTTTCGTCCGGCCCTGGAGCTCCGCCGCAGTTGCACCCCTGCTTTCCTGCTGTTCGTCTGCTGCAGGCAGCAAGCAGCACCGCCACACTGCAGCAGCGATCCGCCGAGCAAAATGTATATATATATATATATACATATATACGTGCGTGTCGCGGTCGCGCAGGTTCTACTTCTTCATTTGCACGCGCATACACACGTGTGTTCTCAACCATTCGTGCATGCCAGAAGCACTCGATATCTATAGCGGTACCCACCCTGGCCATCACAGATATATATATATATATCTGGGTAGGAATTTATATATATATATATGTATATCTATACAACAAACCAAGCGGGCAGGTCATCCTGCATGCCCCTCCTCATATATACATATATATATATATATATGTATATGTGTGGGTAGAAAGCTACGCACGAAAAAGCAAGCAAAGAGTTAATTTTGTCAAAGTGTGTTCAACCACACCGTAGCTCTCTTCCCCACCCTCTTGCGTCTGTGTGGCGTGTACATTGACAGAGACGCATACGTACCGGCGCGCAGCTGCTGCTCACGGCGGTGGTCCCGGCCGCGGCTGTGGACCTGCTGCTGGGGCCGTCGAAGGCGATGTGGTCTCCAGCAGCAGCGCAGCTCCCCTCTTCTTCAGACCCAATGGCAGCAGCAGTGGCAGAGGCGGGAGCCAGCGGCGGCTGCGGACGAAGACGAGGGGACGTGTCGCTGCAGGAGATAAAAGAAACCCGGCCACCCGCCGCCCACCAGCAGCACAGCCCAGCATGCAGGCGCCGGTCACCGCAAGTTACCCTCATAAATATACACATGTGTGAGAGAGAGAGAAAGAAACGAATGGCAGGAGCTCGGCTATTCAGCATCTGGTAAGATGTGCCTATTTGTCTGTGTGAGAGCGCAACGACGTGCACCTGTCCACGGACACACAGAGAAGTCCACGCACACGCATTTGTCCACGGCAGATGTCTACGCGTGTGTGGACGCTATGCTCCATAATCCCGTCCCTGCAGATATATACACACGTATAAATACATAACTATTTTATATATATATATATACATATATATACATACATATATGTGGCACATATATATATATGTATGTAGTTCCTTTGTGTACATGTGTATGAGTGTATATGGCAGATATATATGTAGACGTACATGTTGTCTACAGTCGACTGAAATACGTAGAAGTATTTGCACTGCTGCACGTTGACTCACTTGCCCTTCACAAAAGAGCGCCTACGGCATCACAGCAACATATCGTCAATAGGCAGACAGGCAAGCACAAATACACGCATAAGCACGTTTGTACGCATACATGCATATATATATGCACATATAAATAGATAGATACATTTACATACATATATGAGTGTAGATGTCTTTAATCAAATGAATTTCTTCTCTATATTTTCCAGTACATACATGTGCATATACGTATATGCGTGTGCGCAGCTCCTTATAAGCACGTTTGTAAGCGTATGTGTATATAAATGGATGAAGAGGTATAGATTCAAATACAGTTACCATCTATACGTCCCCGCATATATATATATATATATGTACACACATATAAACACAGATGTTCACGAATGCGTAGTACGTTGACAACTGCTGTAAAGAAGCATCTCCCTTGGTGTAACAGCTTACGCATGTGTCTGTCTCTGCCTACGTATGTGCGGGTGGCTCCCTGTACCCTCCAGCATCCATGCAACAGATATATAAATTAATGTATACGTCTCCACGCATATATATGTCTTTGTCTGTCTGGTCGCCTACCCTTGTGGTGCTCATACACACGTATATGGACGCGCATATTTTAGTGAACAAAGGGAAGTCTCTATGTAAGGCGCGGGTGGAGAGATAGATCGTTGCAGCCGTTGTTGTGAGATATGTAGTTTTTCTGCCGCAGTTTGAACTAGCGGAAAGTAGTGTGTACACAGAGGATTGCTTGTGGGCATACGTCCTCGACTGACATTTTGTCAGCCCCTTTGAACCTCTGCAGCAGCAAGCCTGCAGTGCGCCGTGGCAGCACCGCCAGGACAGGAACTGCAGCAGCCGCATCTGCTTTCAACAAACAGCATCTTCCTGGTGTACGTACAGCAGGAGTAGCGTCCACCGCAGACGCAGCGCTAAGGAGTGTCTGGCTAGCGCTGTTAACCTGGAGAACGAATAGACTGTTGGCGGGAAAACGCATGCAGCAGCAGCAGCAAGCGTTTCCACGAGCTCCCCTGCCCCCTCCTAGAAATAGGCTGCGGCTCACGTGGAGAAAACGTAGCAGCAGGGGAGTCGCAGAAATCTGCTGCCGAGTGAAGGCACTGCAGGGAAGCAGCGGTTCGCCCCGGCACCAGTGTGTGCCACCTGTGGTACTTAGCTGCTGCAGCTCTCCAGACTCGCAAGTGTACGTACACCTGAAAAAACGCAGGTCGGTGGCTAGCCCAAACAAGAGAGAGAGAGACGTCAGAGGTCTCGCATGTCCTCTCTGCTGTCTGCTTCAACAGCTCCATGTGAACGCCGTCCCCCCCGCTTCTTGTCTCTGCAACTTCGTTTGCTCATTTTACTTTGTACGCGAGTCGCGTCTACACACCAGTCTCCTGACATGCATGCGGTGGGCAGTGACGTACGAAAAATATCTTGCTATAGCGTCCCTTGTCTTCCGGCGCTGCACGAGCCTTCTGGATACCTGCAAACAAACAAGAAGCGGCCTCGCCGGCAGTGAGGAAGGAGCGCATATGACTTGGGACACCCGGCGGCGCGCTGTCACTGCTTTCGTTCTCCTGCTGCTGCGGCCTCCCCTCCTCTCTTGTCATAAGTGCTGTTGCTATCCCGTTGCTGCTGCTGCTACTGGTGCTCTGTCGTTGTGAGGACTGCTGCCCTTCCTGCTCCTTCACTGGGCGTGGTGATGCCGCTTCGTAGCAGCTCTCCTGCTGCGCCACCACTGCAAGCACGCTGCCTCCTGAGGGCTGCTGCTGCTTCTTCCCGGGGACTGCCGCTGCTTCCTGCAGGCTGCTGCTGCTTTGTGGGAGCCGCTGCTGCTTTTTCGTTGCCGGACTGCTGTCTCGATCCCCCCTCGTCCCTCGCTCCTCTGCAGTGTGCTGCAGCAGTCGCTGCTCAGCCATCAACGGACTACTGCCGCTGCTGCTGCTGGAGAACGGGCCACCGATGGCTCCACGTGCGCACCCACAGCTGGGCGGAGCGACGCTAAACCCCTGCTGCTGCTGCCGCTGTTGCTGTAGTTGTTGCAGGCGCCACAGGCTCTGCACCGAGAGGCCAGCAGCAGCTCAGATGGACGCTGGCCTACCTCGTCAATCTGCGGGCGGAACGGGAACTGCGGTCGCTGCTGCTCTCTTCTCAGTCGCTGTCTCCGCCGCTCCACATCCTGCGCACATATCACGACAATCCGTACTACCTGTGAAAGAAAATATTACTACAAACATGCACTGACACATTTGTGGGGAGATACATGTATACATACATGCATATATATACATTTATATATATATATACATATACATATGTAAGCATACACGTGTATGCATAGATAGACATATATCTATATATGTCTGCCTTTTCAGATACGTGTGGAGGCTCAAGTGCACAGACATTTCAATATATATATATATACATATATAGTGACTGGCATGTATTTACATATATATATATATATATAGATATATATTGATTGATTGATTGACGGTGTTTATGAACATATGTGGGAAATAAGTGTTGCAATGCATACGTGTACGACACAATATATATATATATATATATATCTGGAACTGTACATGAAGACATGCGTATTTATATATATATACAATTGTGAATATGTACAGGGACGCACATATTCACATGCACGAACGTATAAGTGGTGCAGCTGTAGGAATATATATATATATATATATGCAGATATGTACGGGTACAGACGAATGTTATGCATCTCTTTGTCTCTGTCTGTCTGTCTCTCTCTGTATACAGAGACATACATCAACAAAGAGCAGGCCTCCGTGCTGTTAGAAAAATGTCGCTTTCTCATCGAGTGTGAGCGCAGGTATATTTCCGTTTCTCCCTCTCCTAACAAACGCATTTTGTGAGGGAGGCTGTGCAAGTGCGCGGATATTCGAGAGACGCAGGTCGAGGCTCGACAGCGGCAAAAGCCTTGCGTGACCGGAGAGAAAGAAAGCAAAGAGGGACCCAACAGCGAGAGATTGAGAGAGACGACAGAAGAAAAGCCGCAGCCTGCCGTTGAAGCGAAGAAGAAGTGCTGCAGCAACATTGCCAGCAAGAAGCAAGTGTCGAGCTGCTGCCAGAGGGCACCCCTGCATTTGCTGAGCAAGTGTTGTGGCTCTTCTGCTCACACAGAAATGCTGCGTATTTCCTTCAAACGGATGAAAACAGAGAGAGTCCACTTCCTACGTGTGTAGCTATACACGCGGTGTACAGGTATGCAACGTATCTGGTAAAAGACTTCCTTTCATATAGGTACACACGTGACAGAAGTCGACGCGCCACCTTGTCTATTGGTGTACACACCCAGGATTCACCTCTATATAGATATATATATATACATATATGTGAACAGATGCCAGCGCGCCAACTAATCTATTAGTATACACAATTGATATACTAATAAATATTTATGTGGCTAAACAGGAGCAGGATGTAAGGCATCTGTCTTCCTGGTAATAAACCGCAGAAAGAACAGCTGCACAGGTGTGTATATATATGTATATGCATGCATCTACAAATATATGTATATATATGTACGTGATTAGGTAGAATGGGTAGACAGACCATATTGAATAGAACAACATATTTTCACTTATATGTGTACATAGGCGTCTACTGGGCAAATACGTGTGTTTCTGTGTAGATCTGAACATGAGTACGCAACGTACGCATACGTAGAGAAGCGGTGCAAGTACGAGAGGAGAAGCACGTAGCGGACGTGTCTGCTGCTAACCTCTACGGCAAGGCGGTGCAGCCGCTCCTCGGGAGTTTCAAACAAGCGCTGCAGCAATGACAGCAGTTGTAAATCTTGTCGCAGGGGTCGTAGCAGCAGCAGCAGCAACGGCAGCGCCGTCACAACCGTCTACCTCGAAAGTCCCAGCCTCTGCGGTTGTATCCGCATCAAGGACTTCACAGCAGCTACAACCGCGCCACATTTCTGTCATACGTCTACGAGCTTCGTATACTCACACGTACAGAGATATACTACTACCTACGCAACTTCATACATATACGTACGCAGACATGTAGACAGACTCTTACACACGTGTGTATTCGTACACGTTATTTGAACAAGTCGCATTTTCCTTTCTATGACCCGCGAGTAACAGAGAGTCTACCCACGTACATATATACATATATATATATGCATATGTATATATACAAGATGAGGTCTTTGTTACTCTTAGGTGAATAGGAAGCAGCAGCACTACGTCTCTCTTGGAGCGGGGTGCGCATCGAAAGACGCTCGAAGACGTCGGACGTGAACCCCTTTACGCGGTTTAATACCAGGGAGACAGGTGTCTTACACCCTGCCATGTTCAGCCATATATGTACATATATATATATATATACAAATATATTATAAATATATGATATCTACTAGTGTGTACACTAATAGGTAGCAGCAGCATTTCATCTTTGAGTTGACAGTGGTGATGTACAGGTACTGCCGTAGTTGTGCCCTCCGGCTCGACACCGTCGGGCTGTCTGCCTCCGCCTGTGCAACAGTCAAGTTTGTCCTCCCGTATCGCTTTACGTATACATGTATATATCCATACATATATATACATACATACATGCATGTATACATATATATGTATACACGTATATGGGTATACATATGTAGGTGTGTTACACAGGTGTATTAAACAGCAAGACTCACGGTAGTTCCCTCTATACCTGTTCATTTGTACATGCGTAGGTCCATACAGACGCATATGTATACTTACGTGTGAATGTACATATCTATGTCTGTGTATATGTATGGACGTGTGCATGTGTATATGTGCGACTATACGTATGTATGCTTGTATGTATGTATGTATACATGTAGTTATGTGTGTAGCTTTGCCTGCTTGTATACATAAATGTATGTAAATATGTACGTACGTATACATGTGTGTATGTATACGTGCACGTATGAGCACATATATGTATGTGTACATGTATGCATGCATGTAGGTATGTATGTATGTATGTGTGTATGTATGTATGTATGTATGTATGTATGTATGTATGTATACATGCATGTATGTACGTATACATGTATGTATGTATACATGTATGTATGTATACATGTGTGTATGTATGTATACATGTACGTGTGTATGTATACATGAACGTATGTATGTATACATGTACGTATGTATGTATGCATGTACGTATGTACGTATACATGTACGTATGTATGTATGTATGTATACATGTATGTATGTATGTATATATGTGTACATGTACGTATGTAGGTATGTATACATGTATGTATGTATACACGTATGAATGTATACATGTATGAATGTTGACATGTATGGATGTGTACTTGTATGTGCGCGTGTGTGCGTGTATGTATGTGTTTTTATTTATCCGGCGTAGATGCAGATCTACAGGTAAGAGCGCACAGACGCATACGAACAGGCTGCCGACATATCCACCGTTATCCCTGTGGAAGCGACTTTTCCGCAGTTTTGCGGGAGGAAAGCAGCAGCAGCAGCACAGTTGTCATGTCAGGGGAACTTGGTTGGTTGGGTCGGGGAAGCAGGCACCTGCAGCCCTGCTTCAGCCGCAAAAACAGTTTTTACGTATGAAGCAACAGCCCCTCTTACACGTGCGCCCGGGTTGTTCATCTATGAACAGCTATACGTCTCTCTCGACAAGTGTGTCCATATATTATATACTGACACTCTTTATGTACGTGTATACCCATACGTATATATATATATAAACACATACCTATATATATATATATATATATATATGTTGCATATGTGGGAAGGAGCCAAAATCATGCATAGCAGAAGGCGTACCAGCAGTAGGAGTAGCATTAGCAGCAGCAACGAGAGTAGTGCCAACAAGAACGGGAAGAATAAACGCACGAAGAGCAGCAGAAACACCACAAGGAAGAAGAGTATCGCTCGAGGCGAGGCAACGGAAACAGCAGCAGCGGCAGTGGTGGCTGCAGTACCAGCAGTGCCAGACACTGCAGTGACTACCTCAAGAGCAGCAGGGGTAGGCTGCGCAACAGACACGGCAGCAGCAGCACTGGAAGTCGCAGCAGCAGCAACAGCAATTGTACGACGAGTAATCGCAACTGGGCAGGATCGGTCAGGGTTCCTGCAGCAGCAGCACCAGCAGCAGCAGTACTAGGGGGACCAGCAGAAGCGACGGCAACAGGCCTAGGGAGAGCTGCAGCAACAGCAGGAGTGGAAAAAGTTACTACAGTAACAGCAGCATATCGTTGCGAAGTTCGACCCCACACAGCAGCACAGCCGCACACGCAGGAGGCAGCTGCCGTCTCAGCGTGTTACTTCGGGAAAGGTGCCCGGACGCTGAAACAGCTTTTCTGGCGGTGGAATGAGCTGAGGCTTGAACGTGTTGACATCTTGCTCCTGCAGAAATGGAAGCAACAGCAGCAACACAGCAGCAGCACAGTTGCAGCGCCGAAGAAGTTAGCTGCTGCTGCGGTATACCGGTTGCCGTGTGGGGCACGCAGGGAGGGACAACAGTGCAAGGACCAAGCAGCTGCACACACTTGCAGGCAGAAGCAGCGCAAAGTCGCAGAAAGGGCAATGCCGCAGTAGTTAACAGCAGCGCCCGGGCAGCAGCAGCAGAGGCAGGAAAAGAAACGGGCGCGCAGCCGGAACGCAAAAGTCACGGGGAAGTGCACCGGTGTCAAAGTAACTTATCACATACAAGAAGAAGGATGGTCACATTCACGTGCACGAGATCCTTGTCTACAAAACGTTATCCTTTCACATACAAAGGGGAGAACCCCACACCTTTCTGCAAGCGACTCGTGTGCCTTCCTCTGGCGTTTCATCGGCTCTCACGTTGCGGGCCAGTAGGACCCGCCGCAAAGGGCGAGCAGGCGCACCAACAGCAGCGGCAACACCAACTTCCACACTAGCAGCAAAACGGCGG
The DNA here is from genome assembly GCA_000727475.1 of Sarcocystis neurona. Classification (NCBI taxonomy): domain Eukaryota; phylum Apicomplexa; class Conoidasida; order Eucoccidiorida; family Sarcocystidae; genus Sarcocystis; species Sarcocystis neurona. Next base: position 6,610,617 of record KL647289.1, on the reverse strand, counting down.
GAACAACAGCAGCGGGGCAACAAGATCAGTAGCAACAGCAGAAGCAACCCGTAGCAGGAGCAAGTGCAGCAGCAAGAGCAGAACAGCAGCACCCACACTAGCAGCAGCAAAACAGAAGATGCAGCAGCAGGCCCAACAACAGCAGGAGCAACCCACAGCAGCAGCAGTGGCAGCAGCAACAGCAAGAGAACAGCAGCACCCACACTAGGAGCACCGGCAAAGCAATAGCAGGAGCGACAACACCAGCAGCACCAGCAGGAGCAACGCACAGCAGCAGCAGTAGCAGGAGCAACAGCACGAGAACTGCAGGACCCACACTAGCCACAACAGCAGAAGCAACAGCAGGAGCAACAGGAGGACCGACAATACCTGTAGCAACAGCAGGAGCAACCCACAACAGCAAGAATAGCAGCAGCAACCGCCCAGCATCCACACTACCAGCAACCGCAGGAACAACAGCCGGCCGAACAGCAGCAGGGGCAGCACGAGCAACAAGACCAGGGACACTAGCAGGAACAAAACCAGCAGCAACAGCGCCAGGCATAGCAGCGGCGACAGACCAAGTGCCACGGCTGAGAAGGCAAACGAGACACAAGAGTGGAGGACCAGACAACGAAGATTAGCACGGCGAGTACTAGACACAAAGTTCTATGTTTTTTTATCCGTGTGTGCTTGTCCCTCCCCATGCATATATATATATATCTATATATGCGTGTCTACGTACTCTCTCAGGTTTATATCACCGTATCGTAGGCCTGTATCTATCCGCAAGCACACATTTACAGTTACACATGGAAACACGAGAACGTAAATAGACGCATATATATATATATATATGGGGAATAGCGCGGACTCTGCGGCCAAAGCTGATGCGAAGGAGAGGAAGCAAACAAAGAAGAAACCTCACAATTTTTCTCCGGAGCAGCTCTCGCCGACGTGCCTTCGCCCACGCGTAGATGGCAAGTCTGCACGGGCAGTCGCATGCAGCGGCAGGTGGAACAGCAGCGTGACAAGGCGCAGGTCACCAGCAGGGAAGAAGCCGCTGCAGCCTTGCAAAAGACGCTGCGCAAGCAGGCGTCGCGCCGAGAACAGCAGCGGAAGGAGAAGTCTACCCAGCAACAGAGCGGCGGAACCCGCAATGGCAGCACACAGCAGGAATTGCAGCAGACCGTCTGGTCCGGGGGAACGGACAGCACCTGCAGCTTGAGCCACAGGGTTTCGGTGGAAGAGCATCAAAACAGCAGCACCGCCTCTAGCAGCAGCAGCAGCGGTAGAGACACAGGGCAAAGCGGCAAGAGCAGCAGCAGCAGAGGCAGCATGCCAGCCAGCAGCAGCAGCAGCGGTACCACAAGCAGCAGCCCCGGCGCCCTGCAGTTGTGCTGCAGTGACAGCACCAGAGCCAGTGCGGGCAGCCCGCGGCAGGAGACCAGCACGAGCAGCAGCAGCAGAGCAGCAGAGCTGCAGCAGCAGAGCAGCAGCAGCGGAGCGGAGGGGAGGTGCAGCAACACCGTAGCAGTCGCTGCCTCGACTGCAGCACGGGGCAGGACCGTTGCAACGGCGCGAGACCTGCACCGCAGCAACACACGGAGTCGACTTTCAGCAGCAGCAGCAACGAAAGGGCTGCTCCTCAGCAGCAGCAGTAGACGAACGTCAGCAACACGAGACTGTCTCTACTACTGAGAGAAGGCACGCAACAGCAGCAGCAGGAGCACAGGCGCCCCCCAGCTACGACGTGCAAGTCTGCTCACAGCAGGGGAACGCAGGAAGAAGTCGCTGAAAGCAGCACCCGCCAGGGGCTGCAGCAACTAGACACACGGCCACAGCAGCACGACTGATGCTGCATCTTCCCACACAAACATATATAAGTATATACATACATACGCACACGTGTGTGCTTCGTTGTCACACATATGTCTATATGTGTGGCATCTATATATATGTATATTTATATATGTACACGTAAACACACATCATTAGTATATGTATATATAACTATTTATATTCTGGCATACACTATCATATATATATATATATGCGTACACGTGTCCTTCACCTATATATACATTTATGTATACGCATATATATATATATGTATATAGCCATACACGGGTATATATACATGTAAATATATACGGACACAAACGTGTATTCTTCGCTTGCGTATGTGTATGGCTGAACGTGTCTTCGTCTGCGTATTCACACGTGCGTATGTTAATGTCTGGATATCGTGACAGGTATATGTATTCATGCATATATATATATGGATAGATATAGACCTTCGTAGTAGTAAGCATCTATTGTCTATGTGTGGCTGTCTGTTATGTATTGCAGGGGTCACAAGTAGGCATGTACCCCCTGCGTGCGTTGCCGTACCGTGTTTCGAATGGTGGAAAGACAGAAGGTGCTGCGCTGCGCACGGGTCGGGCGTTTGTGGGGTGCTGCTGCGGCAGCTGCTCGATAGACTCGCTGCGGGCCTCGCCGTCGCCGTCAGAAGGACAGCAGCAGCAGCAGCATGTACCTCCTGCAGCAGCGGCAGCAGGAAACAAGAAGGGCAGCACGTCAAGCAGCAGCAGAAGCAGCAATGGCAGCAGCCGCATCGGTTGTCGGCGACAACACTTGGGCAGGATGAGGAAACCCATTAAGAAGCAGGCGTACAAAGAGGCAGCAGCAGGAACGTCTGCGTGCTTCTCCCGCGCAACAAGTCGTCAACGTCGACAGCAGCAACTCGAGCAAAAGGAGCAATCCTCAACAGGTACAGCAGCAACTGCTGAAGAACTTCTGAGAAAAACGAGCCGCAGAAGCAGAGAACAGGTGAGCTCCCAACGCCGCAGCAGCGTCAGCGACAGAAGTTTCGGCGAATAGCACAGCAAGCACTTGCTTGCCGCGCTACGGACGGCGGCACCGTTCGACAGAAGCAGCGGGTTCAAACAGCACTCAGCAGCGAACGTTGCAGCAGCAACTCTCGGCTGCACGGCAGCGGCCTTTGCCTGCGAGAGTCGGGCAGAGCTGCAGGCCCAGCCGAATTCTGCACCGTAAACAGCAGCGAAGTGTGATCGAGTAGTCTTCGCTGGCAGTCCAGGAGAGCGGCGCCCCAAGCGGCGCGCGATAATAAGCTGCTACGCACGCACATACGCACATATATATATATATAAGTATGTCCATATATGCCCCTGTCTCCACCTGTGTATACGAAGCAGGATTTTTTCCTTGCTTACACATATATATATATATATACACGCGCTGGTATATACAAGTAGACACGTGCACATATATATATATATATATATACAGGCAGAAGTAGGTGAGAAAGAAGGCAGTGCACAAACACGCTTACATCTTTCTCTTTCTCGCTCTCTCTGTATTGCTATTCACACGTTTGTCCACATTGGTAAACAGAAGCATGTGGATTATAAGAAAACGCATGATTTGTGGACCCCTTCGGGTTAGAAACAGGCATGCAGATATGCTCCCACACACAAGTATGAGAACACAGGTGCTCAGACACGCCTCTCTGTAACCAGAAGTAGTTTCACGTAGATAGTCTCAGTCTCTGTAGACGGTACGTCGTCGTGGGTAAAGTGAGGAAGAAGGAAAGTACTTGGTCGCGTTACTTTTCTGCTGGAGCCGGCAGTAAGAGCAGGTGCCTGACGACCGACCTGCTGCGAAAGGCTGCAAGCCGACTTCGCTGTCTTTTAAAAGCGAGGAGGCCTTCGGCGTCTCGTCTCCACCGCATGCGACTGACAGCGAAGGGGACAGCTGCTGCAGTTGTTGCGGCGTTGACTCAGTAAAGGACTCTAGGCGGCAGGTCTGCACTTCTGCTGCACATGTTTCAGACGCGTCTCTCTCAAAGAAAGACTTCCCGCTTGTTGGTTCGGGTTGTCGCGCTTCACGCAGCAGCAACTTCGACGAAGCCACTGCTGCTGTTGCACTTGTTGCTGCAGCGTTTGCTGCTACAGCGTCTCTTGCTGTGGTCGTTCCTCTCTCCGTCCATTCGTCAGGGAGCAAATGCAAAGGAGCTGCAGCTGCTGCTGTTACGGCTGACGCGGCAGCAGCAGCAGCGGCACCAGCTTCTGGCAACACTTCAGCGGCTCTGCATTCTGGCGGAGGCACCTGTGGGCTCCTTGCTTCTTCTAGCAGCAGGGATGATGCTGCTGTTGTTTCTGCAGTGTCTTCTTCTCTAAGTATGGCGGCGGCACGTTGTGCTGCGGGTACCAAGTCTCTAGCGCTGCCAGGCGACCCCTTTCGACGCTGCAATATTGATTCCCAGAATACATCGCTGCATGCGTCAGGCTGCTGCTCTCCTGTGTCTGTACGTCTGCTGTACTTGCTGCAGTTCCCCGCCGTGGCTCTACTGCTGTAGCTGCATCTCCTCCCAGCAGTCCTCCTGCCCTCACTAAGAGCAAGCAAGGAGATTCCTCTTTCTGCTGCGCGACTCGTTGTCGCATCTGCTCTGCCTCCTGTTGCTGCTGTTATCTCAGCAGCTGCTCCTGTTGCGTCTGCTGTCGCTCTTGCTGCTGCTACTGCTGCCCTGGCAGCTGCCCCTGCTGCTGTGTCTACTGTCGATCCTCTATCTGTTGCCCTCTTCCCTGCAACAGCAGCTGCTTCACTTGCTGGTACTGGTTCTGCCGATCTACCCTGGGCTGCGGCCACTGCTGTCTCGGCAGCTGCTGCTCGGCTCGATGCTACTGTGTCTCGTTCTGCGAAGGTGCAGCTGCTGCTATTCCATAGGGAGTCGCGCATGCACCAAGTAGCGCCGCTACGAGACTCTGGGCTCGCGTTTCTGCCGCTACTACTATTACTAGAATTGCCTTCCGTGTACGCAGAAGGCGTGTTCTCACTGCCGCTGCCGGTATACTCACTCCTGCTGCACATACGTAGGTGGCCGACGCCGATTCGGCAGGTAGCAGTAGAAAACGCGGCTATGGAGGTGGGATCAGACGTGTTCCGGGTCTCATTCCTGCAGCAGGGGCTTCCACAGAAATCAAGTAGAACTGCATGCTTCTTATCAGTTAGACTAAGTGCTGCTGCGTCTTCTTCTTCCTCTCTGCCTGCAGCAGCGCGGACGCAGCTGTCACCATACACAGCTGCTGCCGCTGCTGCTCGTCCAGCCAGGGACGCCAACGTGACTCTCTGCTCTTCTCTGTATCGCACTCCGAGTGTTTTTCCTTCTCCCTCTACTGCACCTGCCTCCGTCGAACTCTCTGCTGCTTTCCCTCCTCCTGCCGCTGCTGTGTTGCGGCGTGGCGACGCTGCTGCTTCTAAGGCTGCTGGTGAGTCCCACGCCATGCAGGGCGCTGGTCCTTCTCTTAGCGCGGCTGCTGCTCGCGTGCCGGCTGCTTGACGGTGTGAAGTGCCTGCTGCAGAACCAGCTGGGAATGCCGCTGCAGTAAGCTCTGCGGCTGCTGGGAAAGCTGCACCCTGTAGACGCAGCGCTTTGCCATCGGCTTGTGCAGCATCAGCAGCAGTAGTAGCTCTGGGCCAAGTCTTTCCTCTCTGCAAGGAAGCAACCAAGTGTAGTGGTGCTGGCTTTGCGTTCTGAAGGCCGTTTGACACTGTAGCTCTTAACCCTTCCGCAGCAACACCAGTGCCACTGCAGTTGCTGCGACGTGCGCTGCCGCCGCTGTTGCAGTTGCCGTTGCCTGCCTGGACGACTTCTTGCTGTTGTGTGGTGCCTGGGTGAAGGCAGACGTGGTTTGTATTCCGGCACCTCTGCAATGTCCTCTCCTTTCCCTGGTGCCTCTGCTGATTCTCCTGTTGCTGCCGCTGCTGCTGTTGCTGCTGCTGCTGTTGCTGCTGCTGCTGTTGCTGCGTGTCCCACTCCCACACTTTTGCCTGCTGCCCTTGTGTGGGGCATTCTGCAGATAGCGCCAGTTGCTGGCACTGCTGCAGCATCTTCCACCGGCAGCCGCTCTGCATGCAGTTGCTGCCCTTAGTCGTGTTTGCCGCTGCCGTTCGCGAGCAGCGCAGCAACTTCTTTTCTAGTGAGCAGCTGCTGCAGTGTGTGCTGCTGCAGCGCCTAGCGCGGCTGCGCGGCTGCAGCTGCTTCTTTCGGCCTCGGCTGCTGCTGCTTCTGCTCCCGCTGCTCCGCTGCTGCTGCCGCAGCCGCCTACGGGCTCTGGCCACAGCAGCCAGAGAGCGACTGCGTGAAAGAATCTGAGGCTTGAAGGAGCAACGAGCTGCTGCTGCTTGCTGTTGCTGTTGCTGGAGCTGCTCCAGCGCCTTTTTCCGTCGTGCCACCTCCTCGTCAACCTGTGAGCATGCAGCAGCAGCAGCAGCGTAGGCTAGAGGAAGTGGTACACCAGCAGCCGCAGGGGGCAGTGTAGCATCACGTAGAGGACACGGGAGGGGGCAGCAGGGAAGAAGCAGCAACAGCAGCGGCAGTATGCTTGCAGAGCCAGTCACGGCGCAGGGATAGCACTACGCGTAACTGCGACACTCTAGCACAAGCACGAAGGCAGCAGCAGCAGCAGCCTCAGCAGCAATCACATAGCCAGCAATGACATCACCAACAGACACAGCAGAAGCTGAGGATCTCGCAGCGGCAATCACGGCAACCCCAAGCAGCAACAGCGTCAGCAGCAGCAAGCGTCGCGGAGCGCCGACGGCAGCACTGCCGTGCGAGGACTGCCGCGGCTACTGTACGGAAAAAACAAGCAGACAACGCGGCACTCATCCAAGGTCTCCCGTCGCTGGCCCCGCTTCCTGACGTTCTCTGCTGCAGCTGCAACACACCCCCTCTGTGCAACCCCACGTGTCTCCATACAGACATATCTATATATATATATATATGAACAACATGTATATACGACTACAGATATACAGATAGACACGATTGGACAAGTGTTCTGCTGTCACCCACATATATATATACGTGTCGATTGAGCGCTCTCTCTCTAAGCTGTTTGCATATACTATCATTCCCGTGAACTCGGTTATATATACATATATGTATAAGTACGTACACCTGTGAACTACACGTATAAAAGTACGTACACTTGTGAACCACACGTTTAATCTCACGCATGTGTTACGTATGTGTGTATACATATATATACATATATATATATACGCGTACATCAGCGTGTGAATTACACTTCGAGATGTTTGTTCCGTTGGCGTTGTTGGCTAGCTGCGGCAGTGAGTAACTGCTTACTCTTTTGTATAGAGAGGGACGGGCACCCGTGGCTGCTCCAGCTGTGCGACTGATCTGTCAGACACCGCACACACCCGCAGCAGCAAAGCTTCTCTTTCTGCTCAGCTGTGCGACCGATCTGTCAGACACCGCAGACACCCGCAGCAGCAAAGCTTCTCTTTCTGCTCAGCAGCAGCAGCAGCAAAACGATATGCAGCAGCAGCAGCAGCGGCACCAGAGATCCAGCAGCAGCAGTAACAGTAACGCATGCGTCCAAGCGTAAGCCGAACCGCATGCAAGGTCTGCGGAATGAAGAGCAGCACCTGAGGCGTAGCTGCTGAAGCAGATTCTCTCTAATTTACGTCTCTCTTGCCTCTTTCAGAATCCCCGCGTCCACGTGTCTTCCTTCTCTTGCGCTCTGTGTGAGCCCTACGCGCGCGGAACTGCTCTCTGCTTCGCTTCGCTGCGATGCGGCAGCGCCGCTTTTGCCCCGCTGCTGTTGCTCGCTGCTGCTGCCGGCACCTGCGCACCGGCCGTTCCTGCAATTGTAGGCGCTGTTGCTGCCTCACCTCCTCATCCTCCTGCTGCTGTGCCCCCCGTCGCAGCGTCTTCTGCTGTTGCGTCTGTTGCTGCAGCTGTGTGTCGCTCCCCTCCCCCCGTCTTCCCTGCTGCATAGCGACACTGTGCTGCTACGCAGCTACGTTGCTGCTGCCCCGCTGTTGCTGCTGGCGCACTGTTGCTGCTGCTCGTTGTCTCTCTCTGCTGTTCTTCACGGTGCTGCGTGGCGGCTGTTGTATCAATGCTGCCACCTGCGGTATCTATCTATATGCTGCTGCATCTTCACAGTTTGCGCCTACATGTACACAAGGTATCCAAGTAAGAGAATTCTGCTTCTTCTTCGTTGTTACACGAGGGCAGGCAGGCCACGGACTTGTTCAACTCTTCCTCACTTCGAATACACAACTCCGTTACACTTTTGTTTCTCTTCTCCTTCGCCTCTGCTTGTGCTGCCTTGTTTGGTGCAGCAGCTCTAATGCTGGCACGGTGCCTTCGTACTGTTGTGGTTACAATGCTGCTGCTGCCCCCACACGACTGCTGCTGCTGCCTCTACAGTGCTGCTGCTGCTGCACCCGCCTCTCTAGTGCTGTTGCTGCTGCTGCCTCTACAGCGCTGCTGCTGCTGCCTCTACAGTGCTGCTGCTGCTGCCTCTACAGTGCTGCTGCTGTCTCTCTACAGTGCTGCTGCTGTTGCCTCTAGACTGCTGTTGTGGCTGCTTCTGCAGTGCTGGTGCTGCCGTTACCGTGCTACTCCTGCTGCTACCGTGCTGCTGCCTGCAGCGGAGCTTGCCTGCGGATGGAAGGGGAACAGGGAACTTTCAATCATATCGAAGACGACGCGTGCCTGGCGCAGCGCAGCGCGACGGCGCCGCGCTTCTGCGTGCAGCCTTTCGAATGCTGGTACTGCTGCTGCGCCTAGTGTGCCGGGTGCTGCTTCTTCTCCCGCTGCTGCTGCTGATCCTGCTGTTGCGTTGCTTCTGTAGCAGTAAATCCAACAGCAGATCCACTTGCAGCCAGCTGAGGCTTTCCACAGCAGCAGCAGCAGCAAGAAAAACGCCGCGCGCCACAAGAGCCACAGCAGCAGCGGAACAGAATTGTGGGCGGCGGTGCCGCACCAGCAGCAACACGTCGCAGTTCAAACAGAGCCAAGATGCACTACACATGTAGCTGCCTTTTACTTCTGATTTCTGGTGAGAAGGCACAGTCACTCGGGCAGAGAGAGGGAGAGCCAGCAGGTGCCGTTCTTAGCAGCAGCAGCGGCAGATGGGCGAGTCACACGGCAGCAGTGCAGCATGAGGCGAGCTACGGGGCAGCAAAACAGCAACACCCCCCACGTGGCATGCAGCTACATCTGACGAGCAGCGCCTCGAGACTAGCCAAACTTGCGTGTCGCACGCACAAAGAAGTACCATTGCACCACATCCTCTCTCTCTTTTCCAACATAGGTATACACATTAGAAAGTTGTTTCGAGGAAGGGAGAGAAGCAGACAGAGAGGTAGAAACAAGACGAGCCGAAGGCGCACGTAGACTGTAACGCTCTGTGAGTATACCGTGGCGGAAAACAAGAGGGCACGACGCAGACGGGCAGAAAGGAGGAGCAGTTGGCGTAAAGAGTAGATAGACATATACAGGAATTCATCTACATTTGCTTGAATCTCTGCAGGACTACGCATGTATGGGTGTGTGCGGGGAACCACGAGCTATTACTTCATACATATAACTCACAGCCTGCCTAATAGGAGTTTCCGATGAAGCGTCATTTTGTACGTCCAAACTACACTGGTGTTTGGTCGCGTATTCCTATTCTCGATGGATGTATCTACGTGTATTCGTGTGTATACGTGTATATATATATATATACTGTACCTATGTGCGTCTGTATGTCGACGTGTATACAGATATATATATATATATGTATATACTGTACCTACGTGTACCTGTATGTAGACGTGGACACAGATATATATATATATATACATATACATATACTGCATAAACGCGAATGATTGTGTACACGTATACGTCTGTAGACATGTACGACTGTGTAAGTGTGTGTGTGTGTGTGTGGCTGACGTCTGTATGAATGTCTGGGTACGTATTTATGTACGTATGATTTTGTGTCTACGTGCCTGTGTCCACATATATATATATATTCGCATGGGTGCGGAAGTTTGTATGTATTTTTATTCGTCTATGTATGTATGTGCGTGTAAGTCATAGAGAACCGCAAATTGGAGAGATGGGAAGAATGTTGTGGCTGCGCTGTGGTGGAGAGGTACATACGAGGCAAGGCCGAGACGGCGCCGAACAGCGCCAGCAGCAGGAGCGCAGCCACAGCCACACATACGCGGTGCAGGCAGAGCAGCAGCCGCAGGAACACCGCAGCAGGCGTGGCACCACCGAACAGCAACAGCAGCAGGACTCAGAACAGCAGCAGAAGCAGCAGGAGGTCGAATCGCAGCTGCAGGGCCAGAAGTGTTTTGCAGGAGAAGGAGAGAACAGCATAGCAGCAGCTCCAGGATCGGCAGCGAGTCGCGGCAGCACGTCGTACTGGGAAGAGGAGACGCGGCGAGGGAAGGAACCCTGCGTCGTCCGCAGTTGGGGTTTAAAAGAACACTGCTGCATCTGCAGTGCACAGGCAGCAACAAGGGGCAAGAAGCTGCTGTTGTGCTGCTGCTGTTGCTGCTCCTCCACGTGCCGCAGCAGCGCTACACGACTACCTCGCGCCCCAGCAGCGCTCTCTCACGGCAGCACTCTGTGTCCCGCTGCAGTAGCGCGACGCTACCCCCGAGCGGCTCCACCACGCCAAGAAATGGAAAACAGCGTACGTACTTCGCATCACCAGAATCTCACGTCCTGCCCTCTTGTGTATTTTGTGTGTATGTGAACGTGCTGATATTTGCTCAAGGAAACGCACGTCTACGCACGTTTAGAGAGGGAGACAGAGAGAAATATTTGAGCCAGGTTCTTCTGTGTTGCCATGTGGTTGAAGGCAATTCTCCATCCACATATCCGCCTCTCCCCTACGTGCACTTAATATATGTAGTGAGTTACACATATCTCCTGCGCAGAGGCGTTCATATTCACACACAAAAGAAGAAGACTCACACAAAAAGAAGAGATAGAGAAAGACAGAGAGCCGGCCACCAGCGCCTATCTAGTTAGCTGTCTTTCACAACTATAAAGACATACATAAATAGCCACACGTGGTTGCGGTTCTTGGGGGACAAAATACTGTGTCTAGCTGAGAGCCGGCTACACGCCTGGTGCACGCCCGTGCCTGTGTTAAGCCAACCCAGGACGTAGTTGAAAATTATCTACAAGCACGTGCACGTGTATACGCAGAAGAGTACGGAACTGGTAGACCCTGAACTGCTGTCGGAGAGGGACCAGCAGTGGCACCAGGAACTCAGCACCCGAAGAGGAGGAGGAGCAGCAGCAGCAGCAGCGAAGAGCCAGCGGAACAGAGAGAGCCAACATCAGCAGGTGCAGTGGATAAGGGGTCGCAGGTGATGTAGCGGACAACCTGCAGCTCTGCTTCTCGCAGAGGCGCTCGACGAAGAAAAAATGCGCAGCGCGTCGTGACCCTCTATGTTCCTGCTTCTGTGCACAAATTTGAGACCCTCTTGCTCTTACATGCATGTACTCCCTAAAGACGGTGAAGAGGCGTACAGATATAAGCTCAGATATACATATATACAAGTGTGTGTCTGTGTGTGTGTGTGTCTTGTACGTATACATCTATGTACGCATACTTACATTCACACACATGTGCACATGTTTAGATGTGTGGTTTAACTGGGATGTGTATGTGACTATATTTCTGCTGCGTGAAATGTTCCACGTATGTACTTCAAGGAACAGGCATCCACACGTAGTCACCTGGAGGTCTGCGTTTCCTGTGTGTGTAGACGCTGCGACGCTATTTTCATATATTTATATATACATTGATAGAGAGAGCAGGTTACATCTACGAAAACTATATACGTACATATATATATACATATATATATATATATGTACATATGCGGACAGGTGAATGGAGATGTAGAAAGGAAGTCGACTCCACAAACATGTATACTACGTCTGTGCCTCGATACATAGAGAAAATCACAAAGGCCTCTAGACATACGTGTGTATATAAATGTGCAGATACTTATTGATAGCTGTATTTATGTGTATACGAACATGTATATATAGATAGAAAGGGAAAGACAGAGGTATACGTGTATTCACGTACGTCTACCTGTGCGTAGAGAGAGAGGAAGTGAGAGGCGGAAATAAATAGACGTGCACGTGAACGTGCAGATAGAGCGAGGACGGTAGTGATACGCATAGACACAGACATACGCGTATGTGGAAGAAGGCCCGAGGCTACAACAAGCGCAGGCAACTAGGCGAGGCAGTCGCCGCCGGGCAAAGGAGAAAGAGGAAGGTGAAGATGAATGTGTAGACCACATGGCACATGCTGTCCATGTGTCCTTCGGCGTTACGTCCCAAATACTAACAGAAGGAAGCACATGCACTTTTTGTGTGTAAATGCGGAGTCAGCAAAGAATCAGGCAGAAAAGAAGTGAACATTTCCACGTAGATACACACATACAAGTAATCCTATTACGTAGTCGTGACACACACACCATCACTGCTACGCGTACAAATATATCCACAAGGTGCAATACACACGTATATATATGGGTACGTGTGTACAATTAAAGGCGCTTTCATATAGGGCTGCATTCTCCAACAGCAGGCGGCGCATGGCTCGAAGAAAGACACATTTCCTCAGTTCTACGACGAGGTCCTTAACAGCGCAGCAATAGTCTGCGCATGCTCTGAAGTCCACATATATATATATATAGAGAGAGAGAGAGAGAGAGATACGGAGAGCGAGAAGAGAGAGTGATGGAAGGATATGAGCAGATAGCCAGAGAGATAGACAGACACAGGTAGATAGGCAGGCGACTACTGGCAGATAGATAAGGAGGGAGAGTAAACGAGAGTGCGTGAAAGGACAGAAAGATATAGATACACACCTACAGAGACAAATATGAACTCAGTCTGACGGGGTAGACACACAGAGGTTGACAGACGTAGAGCACGTGTGTACCTGTGCGTATCTGTGTGTGAAAAAATTAATACGCGTGGACCGACGTACCCTTTTGAAGGAGGGGCAACAAAAGAGGAGGATGAAACTTCACACGGCAGGGAAAGAAAGGAGATATAACGGTGAAGGAGGAAGGGTGCAGGTGGTAGGCGGGTCACGATATGAAGAAGGGAAGGCAGACATGTTGCAAGGAAAGCTGGTCAAGAAGGAAACGGCAAGATTTCGTACCTCCTGCTGCTGCAGCACAGCGCGCAGCGCCTGGGTCCGTGCCGATCCTTCTTGGTGTCTGCGTAGATAAACGTAGAGCAGCAGCAGCAACTACGCGGAAAAGAAGTCAAAACCAGTTTCGTAAGAATGAGCTTGACAACGAAACGGCCACCTGCAAAGCACTGCTGGCACAGACACTTGTATTGATTCAAAGCCGGGGGGAGCTGCACCTCTGGCAGGTAGCACCTCTGCCGCTGGTCCCCTGCTGCTTCTGCCGTTGCTACCGATACTCCGCCGGCTCCCTCTGTTCGGCTGCTCCTGCTGCTGCTCCAGGTAGTGCTGTTAAGTCTTCTGTCGCTGCGTGCGCTGCTGTTGCTGCCGAGAAAGCTGTCGAGGCTAGAGAAGCTGCTGCAGCAGTCCCTGTCACGTCCTACGCGTGTGCAACTTGCAAAAATTTCAGGTAGCGCTCCAGCTGTTTGCCTGCTGCTGTCGCTGCTCTTGCTGCTGGCCTTCCTGCTGCGTCAGTGAGAGGAGCAACAACGGACGACCCAGTCTCGGGGCATCGGTCTGTCTTAGACGATTGCAGCTCGCACATTTTCGCATGCGCCACGAAAAACTGCTGCGTTTGTCTGCAACCCCGTCACTCATAACATTTCCGCACAACTGCTGCTGCTGATGCGGCTACGTATCTGCACACATATATAAAGTCTCTCAGCCCAAACCAACACACAACGCACCTACCTCTCTGCTAACGTATATTTACAGATATATGTATGTGTATTTAGGTGTGTACGGAGGTGTGTATACACATATTCATTCCTGCATCAAGTACACAGCTACACTTATCTAGGTTGGTAGACGTGTCCCATATGCGTATCATTATCCCTTTCTACATACACAAATGCATTCCGACGAACAACTACACGTCTTCGCCTTCCTCTCTATTTCTTCCTTCCTATACATATACACACATAAATGTGTACTATAAAGAGAGCCGGGTAGATTCAGGCGAACTGAGTCAGACAGGTCTACGGGAGTGTCAGTCCTCACTCCTTTCTTCTTGGCTTCTGAGCAGCACCCACGCGCCCACTGTCCTTACGCTTGTATCTGTGTATGGCTTTATGTGTACACGTGGGTGAATGTTTGCGTACACGAAAAATTTCTGTCTGGCAGTCTCTATACATGTGTACACATGTGTACGCGCGGATTTCGACAACTACGTGGCCTGGCAACAGGCTTCTCCGCCTGAGAGTAATTTGCTTCCCTGGGCTACCTCGCTATTGAGGCGCCGCCGCGTGTTCTCTCCCACCGCTGCTGTCCCTCGTCCAACGGTATCCGCTTTGTTGAGCTGCGCGTATCTATTGTGAAAGGCGGAGGCACGCCTTTCGCTGTACGCGCTGACTTTGCTGCTGCTGTTTCTGCCCGTCTGGGCAGGGTTGCGAAGCGCAGAGCAGCTCTCACCTTCTGTAGAGATCTGCGACGAGTTGTTCGTAAGTTCTTCTTCTCGTGTTTCGCTGCTCTTGCGTGCGTCTCTCTGTCTGTCTCTCTGAATTTTTTATGTGTTGCGTTCGCAGTTGCTGCGCCTCCTCCGGTCCCTTCTTCGACTCTGGCTGCTGCTGCTGCTTTTCTGATTCCATCTCCTGTTGCTGCCGTGAATGCTGCTGGCGTTTTTGTTGCGATTGAGGGCGCGGCTGCTGCAGCTGGCAGTTCCCCTGCTCCTCCTCCTCCTTATCCTTTTGCTGCTCGTCAAAGTGCCACTGGTGCTGCCCTTCAGGCTTCAGATGCGCTGCAGGCACCAGGCGAGCAGCGCTTGCCGCGGCTTCGTTTTCGTTTTCCGCTTGCGACGCTGTTGTCGCTGCTGTTGGGAAAGTGCCGCTCCTGCTGCGGCAGCATATGCTACCACTGTCCTGCCGCTGCTGCTGCAGCTGCTGTCCTGCAGTGGTCTCCTTATCTACTTGTTTCTGCTGCTGGGCACTCCTCACATCTGATACTGCTCTTCCCTTCTCTACCTTATCCCTTAGTCGCTTGTTCATGCTTCTCGCAGGGTCCGCCAACGGATCTGCTTTGTCGTTTATTTGAGAACTCGGTTCGTGTAGCTGCTCGTACTGCTGCTCTGGCAATTGCTCCTGCTGCAGCTGTTGCTGCTGCAACGACTCGCCTGCTAAACCCGACGTCACTGCTGTTTGTGAAGAGATGCTGCTAATACTGTCCTCCGCCGCAGCTACACTTGTCTCAGCACTACGAATACACGTGGTCGCCTCAGCAGAACTGATCTCGCTGCAGTGAACGTCTGCCGCTGCAGCTGCTGCAGATGTCGTCTGCCATTGGCTGCCGTGTGAGGAGGCGCAGAAGGGAGAGCATCCCTCCTCCATCGCTACCTCAGCAGCAGCACCAGCAGATGCGAGAGCACGGAGGCGGTGCTGCTGCTGCAGCTGCTCAGGTGACTCGCCTGCTGTTCCTGACCTCGATCCATAGCGAGTGGGTACTGTCACAGGACACTTGGGCTTAAACGCTTGTTCCGTAGGTGGCTGCTGCTGCTGCTGTCCCTTAGGTCGTTGAAGATACCGCACGTCTAGCGCCTGGTGCTGCGCACGACGACGATGGTGCAATGGGTCGAAGAGCTGTCGCTGCTTCTTCCTCCCGAGAGCGTCCGAAGTATTTTCACACTTAAGTCGTTCTTTGTGGGAAAAAGGTGAAACAGACTCTCCCGCCGTTGCTCCTGTTGCATCAACTGTCGCTGCTACCCGGGTATAAGGCGATGCTCCCGCCGTTTCTCCACCGCGAACATGAGCAGATCCGGCTGTGTCATCTCCTCGAACATGAGGCGGCGACCGCGCACGCACTGATCCCCTCCGTGCAGGGGAAGAATACGCTGTCGGGGCTTTCCTTGTAACAACTGCAGCAGGACAGGTGCGTGTAGCTCGGGGCGTAGAAGCAGCAGATGGGGTGGCGGTAGCAGGAGGGTGCGCAGCAGCAAACAGTGAAGGTGCAACGGACGACTTAGCAGCAATTTGAGATCGACCCCCAACAGCAGCAACTGTAACAGCAGAAGGAGGTAGAGCAGCAGGCGGCAAGGTGGTAGGAGAGGGTGAACTAGCAGGTGAAGGCAGAGCTGCAGTAGGAGGCGAAGTAGTGCCGCAAACCGAAGTAGCCCTCAGTTTCGCAGCAACAGAAGGCCCACCAGAAGCACCCGGCAGGTCCGAAACTGGAGACTCAGGTGCTGCATGGAAAGCTGCCTCTTTCCTTCCACGTGCAGCAGGAACGAGCACAGCTCCGGCTGGCGAGCAGCCAGAGCGCGGGCGGTATGCTGCTGTATCACGGCATGTGGGATCAGTATCGGGAGGATGACTGCCGCCGCTGGTGCCGCTGCTCTTCTCGATCCTCGTTTGGTGCGTGCTGCGTGGAGTTTTTCGTGGTGTCCCTACGCGGCTGCGGGAGACACTTGTCGCAGATCTAGTGTTGCAGTTGCTACTGCTGCCGACTCCGTCCCTGTCACTGCTCGTGTTCGTCGTATTACCTGCCGCCTGCGTGCTGCGGGTGGGACCATTATACGCTGCTTTACTGCTGCGAGGCGTATGACTTGTCGGCGCTTTGTGGCTACTGCTGCTACTGTCGCGGCATACCGCCTTGGGCGCTCTGGTGACTGTGCAGATCTGCAGTGGAGAGGGCCCGCTACTGCGTAGCGACCGCGTAAAAAGTGTGCTAGTAATTGCTGACATATTCACGTCAAACGCAGCACCAGCGGCAGCACCGGCACCAGGGCAGTCGATGTCAACAATCGAAGCTTCCGCCAACACGTGGACCAGCAATAAAGCTGCTGCACCGATACTCAAAGCACCAGCAGAACCAACGACAGCAGCGACACCAACAGCGGCGCGAAGGCCGCTGTCTGCTGCAGCAACAAGGCATGCCCTGCACCGCAGCCACGATTGTCGTCAGAGCGGCCCACAAAGCGCACACACACGTACATATATGTAGATCGAGAAGGTCGCTGGCGTGTTTCTGTACGTATAAAGCTTGATCTCCACATGTGTGTGCGTTGTGGGCGGACAGAGGGATGGGTGTAAGTGAACTGATATATGAATGCAATTCTACGTGTGCACACAGAAGTACGTGACTACGTGTGAATTCATCCATACACGCATCCGTGAACATATGTGTATAAGATGACCTGTCTACCAATATATATATATATATATAAATTTGTTACGGGCAGATGGCGTCGCGTAGTTTCTTGCCAGCCAGGGCACGCTGGTGGGTAACTACGTACGATCGTGTGCAGGTACTGCTTTCGTAGATGTAGGTAACAGTACAGGAGGGCCTAGCGAGGCGCAGACAGCACAGAAGAAGAAGTGGCATACGAATGAGCACCAGATGCTTCCGAAAAAATTGAAACAAGGAGATGAAGAATAGCCGTAAAGCCCTTGTGTGTGATCTATAGACCTGGGTGGACAGCTAGCTGTCTTGCGGTGTACGTATACACTGCAGGTGCCCGTTGAGACACTGCATAAAAAGTCGCAAGGTTCCCCTTCTTAGAGCTTTCGATGCAGATTTTCGACCGCCATATGGATATCCGGGAAAAAGCTACGTATCCATTTAAAGTTCTTCGGTGTAATGCTGTTAGCGGTACGGCTAGACACTGTTTTGCCGCTACCGCAGCTGGAGCTGCAGCAGCTCCTGGTGTCGCACGACGGTGCCACTTGCGCATGTGTTCTAAGAACAAAGATCAGGTCTCCACTGGTGGGCTACGCTCTGCTTCTTTGCGAGGCAAAGACGCGCGAAACAACCTGCGCTCGAGTGGTATGCAAAAAAACGGTAGAGAGCAATACAGTCGTGTGAATTTAGAGGGGGATACGCTTACGTGTATATATATATATATATATATATTTGTAAAGCAGCGTAGCCACTGTCATGTAGAGAAAGACAGGTATGTTGTTGATTGCGTGTACAGAAAGGGAAATACAGAAGGTAGCGAACGAGCTGTGTTTCTGCGTCGGTGCCTACAATTGTGTGACTTCCTGCCTTTGCGGCGGAGTTTCTTCCGCCTTAAACATGGGTGTATTCATGCTTCTACCTGCGGTACCTCACGCCATTTGGCGTGAGGTACGCTAAAAAATATTTTTATGTGTGTGTATATATATATAAGCAGACAGATAGAATGCTGATGCGCGTAATCGTGTAGTGCATGTCGTTGCCCGTGTTATCTATGTATAATACATATGTACTACGCCCAAACGTGTTGCTGTGCACTACGTCCTCAGAGACGAAGTAGTTCGCGTGGTGTGCACAGTTGCAGAGATTAGCAGAAAACCAGACGGTACACTCCAGTTAATCTTTACGTATGCATGTACGTATATAGCCGGTACATTATCTGCTGGTGGTTCACACTGTACCTCACGCAGCGCTTGCGAAACGAACGTCGCGTAGTATAAAAAAGACGCAGGGGTGCGTATACACGTGGCACCGCAGGATTGTCTTGTTGGAGTGGAAATGAAAGAGTTTGCCACCTAGTCTACGGTGTAGAAGTCGTCTGCTGCCTGCCGTTGAGTCTGATGCTCCACTACTTGAAAATTCACCTCGTTCCTGTGCAATGAAGTGTCAGATGGTGGCGCCGCCGCTCAGCATGGTAAGAGGCTCGCTAGTTTTTGTTACCAGTGTTACTGATGGTAGACAGCCACTACTAGAAGAATGTATCAATTAAACTCTTGCTGTGGAATGACACCACCACCTCGACATGCAGATTTGCAAAATAGTACCATTTGTGGACTGTTCCAACGCATTGACCTCCGCTTGTGACGTTCAACAAGCAGCTCTGTCAATGTTGAACGAGTTATTTACAGACTTGTAAAGCGCTTCATCCTGGGCGCGTTCTGTCGCAGAAAGGTACGTTCTGTGACTTTCAGCAATATATACGCTGTTCGTATGGCAGTGCGAGGGTTTTACCTCCAGTGAAGCGACAGCGAAACACCGCTTGCGCTGCGTTATTAGGAGGCACGCATATAACTCCTACTGGTTACAGGAGTTAACGGGCTCGCAGATGAATAGCGAAGACACCTCATTATTTCTTTGCACTATGTTGTAGTTCAGTTTCTTCAGACATTGCGCGGCCCCCACGCAGACGTAATCCTCCGCACCAAGTTGATACTTCAGACAGCCAGTTTTCGATGGCCTCCTGCTGAAGCACCTCACGCGACTTAAACCACGGTATGTGCTTGGGAAGAATTGACGTACAGATTGTTTTTATTAACCGAGCAGGCACAGCTTTCAGCGGCTTGATTCACAAACTGTGCTCTGAGGAGGTAGGCACCGCTCATCTTCGTTACATGTACTGACTGGCTAGCGCAGACATATGACCGCTCCCGTGACAAGGACCAAGCAAAATGTCCGATACTTCGCGTACATTTGACGTTGGCTCAAATAGACGACGGAAGCTAGCGACTCGTAACTTCCCCTCTACTACTGCAGACCTGCACGCCCCAGCAAACTCTGCTCTCATGAGTTTGACGGCTTATGTGCTCTGCTAAAATGATCCAGCTTTGCATATACTGCTGTGAAACTCACGATATTCCGTACTTCCTTTGGTTCACCGCGCTGCTGAAGCTTTCAAGAGTGACAGCCGAAGTCTGCGTTGAACCAGCAGTGACGATTACTCGATTTTTGCAACGTATGGGCTTATCACAGACGCCCCAGACCCTTAGTTTCTTTCTCAACGAATACGTGAAGTATCGCAGCCACTTTCTGCGTTCAAAGCTCAGCTTGCCAGAGGCGGTTGAATACGCTCCTTAGGTTGTAGTGAATTATTTTCTTGCACAGTGAAGCCTGTTTGACAGGATAAAAATGTGCAGCAAAGAAACAAAAGGCTGACGCGACGCGGATTTGCCAGTGCCGCGGGCACGGCGGAACAAAACCATGGGGAAATGACAGAACACACAGAAAATAGAGCGCCTTCACCACGCAGAATCGCACCGGCACAAAAAATGATTTTATGCGTCGTCAGGATACGCAATGACTACTTGTCCTGCGATGAAGCATCCCGTTTTCCCATAGGTCCTGCCAGAGAAGTACAGCGTGGTAGAACAAATTGTTTGGCGTTTTTTTTGACTTGTACATTTCTTGTACTTGGGTACAACGATCGTTGTACCACGGTAATCTAAAGCGGTAAAACATTTCGCCACTAGACACTCCATTCTAGTAAAAACTGTGTCCGCGTAAAACCCCTCATTTCTTCCGCGGTCCCCTGTACCTTCTCTATCTGCTGGCTGCGGCAGCGGCTTCTTGTGCCATTTTCACTGCTTTTTCCTTGACTTCTTCGAGTCCTCCGCACATATAGAAAGCCATTTCCGGCAAATCATCACAGTCGCCCTTCAAGATTGTCTGCACGCTGGCAATCGTTTCAGGCAGTTCGACGAATCTTCCGGGTTTTCCAGTGAACACCTCTGCTACAGTGAACGGCTGAGAAAGAAAGCGCTGGACTTTCCTCGCGCGTGACACCACCAGTTTATCTTCTTCACTGAGTTCGTCCATTCCGAGAATAGCAATAATATCTTGCAGTGATTTGTAATCTTGCAATAGTTTCTGGGTGCTGCGTGCCGTGTCGTAGTGTTCCTGACCGACTATCTCGGGTGCCAACATACGGCTCGTGGAATCCAGGGGATCCACAGCTGGATAGATACCCAGCTCCGCTATTGACCGTGACAGCACAGTAGTAGCATCGAGATGTGCGAAAGTGGTAGCGGGCGCAGGATCCGTGAGGTCATCAGCAGGTACGTAAACCGCTTGTACGGATGTAATACTGCCCTTCTTCGTTGTCGTGATTCTCTCTTGCAAAGCTCCAAGGTCCGTAGCTAGGGTGGGCTGGTAACCCACCGCAGAAGGGATGCGCCCGAGCAGCGCAGACACTTCCGATCCTGCTTGAGTAAAGCGGTAAATATTGTCAATGAACAGCAGCACATCCTGTCCCTCTTCATCGCGGAAGTACTCTGCTACAGATAATGCCGTTAATGCTACGCGAGCACGGGCCCCCGGGGGCTCGTTCATCTGCCCATACACAAGTGCTGCTTTAGATCCCGTAAAGTCGTAGTGCTGCGTCTTCCCTCCTGCTGCTCCTCCTGCAGCTGCTCCGCTTAGGGGACGACGCTTGATGACTCCAGTTGTGAGCATTTCATGGTACAAGTCGTTGCCTTCTCGCGTGCGCTCCCCCACTCCGGCGAAGACAGAGAATCCACCATGCTTATTCGCCACATTATTAATCAGTTCCATAATCAAGACCGTCTTCCCTACCCCAGCGCCTCCAAATAAACCGATCTTTCCTCCCTTCGCATACGGGGCCAGCAGGTCCACGACCTTTATCCCCGTCTGTAACAGGCCTGGAGCCCCACCGAGACAGAGAGAAATAAAGCACCTGGTTGGCCTTATTGAAAACCGACAGAATACATACATATGTTGTTGAGCGCGCATAACAAAAAAGGACTTGGGTGTATGTATATGCAAGTATAAGTACATGCACGGGCACCTTTATTCAGCCGACACTGGAACCTACTACCATACATCTTCCCATAACCACTGCTCCCGTGATTGACACATCTTACACACACTTGACGGTTTAACATTACTTCCTTTGACATCTGTAAAACTCAAAGATGTGACAGCGCAGACATGGAACGTGGAGAGGCTAAACTCACACGAAGTAACTGCTGAGTCGGCGTCAAGCAGTGTGTGTGTGTGTGTGTGTGGTTGCATGAACTTACGCATATGTATTACCATCTTGGAAGCTGTATACATATATACAAATATATTCTGCATTCATGTGTTTCAGCTTTGATTTGTCGATAAGCGTGCACGTACAGGAGCAAGGCGACTGTACTCTTGAGACAATATGCAGAGAGAGAATGACCATGCAGTGCTCTTCGCACGCGTACAGACGTATATATATATATATATATATATATATATGTATATATATATATATAG